>NCKV01000409.1:0-18343 GCA_003675905.2 Leptotrombidium deliense
ATGCAAACAATTTTTACTCGAATAATTTTTCATGTAAGAAGTTTCCGTTCGTTCTAAGAATACGTGAAAAACACTTTACGAAAAATAATTAATAACAAAAGTTATTGGAAAACAAAAAAGTTTCGCTATCTTTGCAAATAAAAAACCCGGTTGAAAACGCGATCAGCGCGAAACGTAATTTATTCCTCTGTTCACTGCATTATTTAACGAGTTTTTACCTGAAAAGAACAAAAAGCGAAGAAAATTGTAAAATAAGTGCTGTTAAGTATTCGGTGTACAATCGATTTCTGTACGCATTTTATTCAAGGATTTCTCGTTTCGAAAGAAATGGGAGTTTTTTCCGGAAGTTTTGACGCAACACTCACGCAATGCGAGCGATTCGAATGCGCGCCGCAAATTGAGTGACTAATACATGCGTGCGCAATCGTCAGCGGAAAGAGGCGTGCGTCTTTGAATGCAATACACACGCTTTCTAAGAATTGCTGTAAACAAATGGATTGTGTTTCAAGTGCAAAGTGCAACGGAAGCTCTTCAATTACTCACCTTTAAAGTGTTATATGTGATAATTTTACACTTTTTGCACATGATTGCGATTTAAAAACAACTGATCAAGATATTTATTGTCGAAAAACACTCGATTTGAAGCATACTTGGGCTACAATCTCTTCTCAAGCAAACGTCACTACGAATGCTACTATTTTTCTTTTGTTTTATTGAATTATATCTAAACATTTGGTACAGAAATGTAACACAGTAGCAGTACAAATTGAGTTACATAATTTTATGCCGTCTAATCGACTCCTGATACTTGTTTTAACCAGAAAACAGATTAACCGTATCACCAAATGTCAAAGATGAAACCGAAATTAATGCGTAATCCCTGCGAAGGCGTAGACTGGTAGTTAGAATAGGCGTCGTCGCGTTTAAAGCAATCGCTGAGCTATAAAAGCGATGAGTCATTCGCAGCTGTCTTCGTCTTCGAACACGATTTGAGTGCGAAAGGCAATCGTTGAGAAAACAAGTGTGCGTCAAGTGTGAAACTGTCTCATCAAGTGATCGTGTCTAAAAGTGTACGGACTTATGAACGTATCAATGATGTCTATGGACAATTCGATTTACGATCGAAACAGTTGTTTCATGAACAACGGCGAAGACATAAAGTCTTTGAAAAATTCTATGAAACTCGATTTTGGGTCCTCAAGTGGTCGAAAAAGAAATTTACCATTCTCTTCTAATAGTCATATTAGTGATAATCGGTGGACCCCGAGTAATTGTTTGCTCGAATCTCCGGACCTGAAGATGTGCAAATTAGCAACGCCTGAAATCGAAAAGATGCTATTGTCAAATCCAACTGGTTTAACTCCAACACCGTCACTCGCTTTGCCGCCATCAGTCACCCTCGCGTCTTCGGATGTAGGAAACTACGCGCAACTAAAGCCTGCTGTGACAGCGGAACAAGAGCAGTACGCACGAGGTTTCGAAGTGGCGCTTCAAAAATTACACAGTCAAGAAGACAGCAACACGTGCGACCGTCCGATGTCAAACTCGTCCAGTTCGTCTACGAATGGTTCGTTAACGCAAATTGATTCTCGTCTTTCGTCGACTCCATCTCTGCCATCGTTTGTGTCATCTCAGGTCTCACCTATTAACATGGAAGATCAGGAAAGAATAAAATTGGAGCGAAAAAGGCTGCGTAACCGAATCGCTGCGAGCAAATGTAGACGAAGGAAGCTGGAAAAGATCGCTCGACTTGAAGATAAGGTAAAGCAACTGAAGGATACAAACAACGAATTAAACGTAAATGTAAGGAAGCTTCGTGAACAAGTGTGTCACCTTAAAGAAGAGGTTATGCTTCATGTTCGTGAAGGATGTCAGTTGTCCACTGCAACGAGTCACTTTCATTGACGTGGAAATAGTGTGAAACAAATGTTCCATTGAAATAAGTCGACGGTGATCACAGAACTGAAGTATTAAAATGAACGCTTCAACGGACAATGTGGCAATGTTCACAACCAACCGCCATATTACTACATTACGATTCCTTTTCTCATTCGCTTTTCGACACTATTCGCATTCGACTTTCATTTTGTGAGACAAAAAGTGATCTTCTTTTGCTGCTTATTTACATTTACAAAGACAAGGACAAAATTCAAGCCGCTTCAACACGATGGTGTCAACACGAATGTCGTCTATTCGACAACTGATGCAATCTCCATTCATTCAAGTAATTTTGAAACAGAACTGGTCATTTCGCAAATAATGTTTGTTACCTCTGAATTTATACTCAAATCAATTTTCGACTTGGAAAACAAAAAATTCTTTCATAGCAATAAGCATTATTTTTCGTAATTTGTAATAAAACGCAGAGAAATTTTCAACAAGTATATGCAAGCAAAGAGAGTATATATTATATATATTTAGAGAGAGTATATAATTTAATGCTAACTTATTTACAGCATTTAGTGTCACAAGAAATGTCAATTTTGAGTGATATGTGATTAATTAATAAATTTAAATAATTTTGCAAGCCAATTATAATTACAGAAACAAAATTGCTCATTAAATTACATTAAAAAGTGTTAAATAAAATTTAAAATGTTTTCTGTAAGACATTGATTCACTTTTCGTTTCTTCTTTTTGCTCGTTTTGTGAGAAACAAATTTTGTGCAAAAAAATGTTTTTCATTTTGAAATTAAATTTTTGAGATTAAAGAAAGAAAAATTGTGAGAAATGTGTTTCAATGTTCGACTCTTGTTTCATCATTTGAATATTTTGATGAAAAATTTGGCAGCAAAAACGAGGTTAAAGAATAACCGCAGTTACGTTTAATTGCGAATTTGAAATTTCGATTTCGAATTGAATGTGAATTTCTTTTGTTCGAACCTTGTGCTCAATTAATTAGTGAAAACAGTGCGACATTAATTTTCACTCATTTTCACATTTACTGTATTTACAATTAACACTTAACACACTGCAGTGCTTGCAATTAAAATTAATTATGAATTT
This sequence comes from Leptotrombidium deliense, assembly GCA_003675905.2. Lineage (NCBI taxonomy): Eukaryota > Metazoa > Arthropoda > Arachnida > Trombidiformes > Trombiculidae > Leptotrombidium > Leptotrombidium deliense. The sequence goes on from NCKV01000409.1 coordinate 3,007, forward strand.
TGTTGCCGTTTTCAATGTGAACTGAACAGTCAATGAAACGCAAAACAAACATTTTTCATCTCTAATCAGCATCTTGATAAAAAAGCGAAAACTGCAAATTCAACGTTCGATGCAAATCCGTCATGAGTTTTCAATTAATTGCATTTCGCAAACAAATAACAAAAACAGTTTTCGATTAAGTTTCAGTTTCGCTTGTTTTCATATCCGAAACTGTAGTTTTTCGAAATGAACGCATTTGTATTCAAAAGGTGTGCAAAAGAATGAACGAAGAACGAATGATTTATTTATTAAGCAATTACTGGACAATCGTAATTATAATCATTAAGTATAACTGTTTATTGATTTTGCAAAATTTAATAAGTTTTCAGGCACTTTATGAAAGTTGATTTTTTACATTTAATTTCGTATTTTTAATAATCACTTTGTGTGCCATTCAATTCAATGTTTACGAAAACAAAGCTTTCGAGTGTTCAAGAGGAGAATTTTCGCTTCAATGTTAAAAGCTTTAATTTTTTTTATTATTTTATATTTCAAAACTTTTTTCTTTCGTCGTTCTTCATGATGCTAACATTCATTATTTGAAATTCAATTTTGCCCGTAATTGTAGAATCGAATTTTTAATTAATTTTGACAAGCATTCATTCGCGCTCAAGCAAAAAACGGTGATTTCAACATTTATTTCCACTTCTGTTCGTACGTATAAAAATCGTGAACATAATGAAATTTTGAATTTTGCGAAACAAAGTTCAATCAATCAAATGTACGATAAAATGATCGTAATGAAAAAAGCACGCGACTTTGTGAACATTCGTGAACAATTTCGCATTCAAATGCTTCCTTAATTTTTAACAAAACTGCAAAAACTTTTAAGCAAAATGTAAAATAAAAATTTCATGAAAAGGTCAAAAATAAAAATTCTACATTTAAACAAATTTCAAAATTGCAAACAACAAACTTCATCTTAGTTCGCCTCATCAAGTACAGTATGTTAAAAGAACGATTCAAGTATAATTGTAACCGAATCGATTCGAATTAAATTGTAATCGTAATTGAACACTGAAATACAATCATGGAAAATCACAAACACATATTTTTCACACGTTCGGAATGTATACATGCAGAAACTTGAAAACAATTCGTAGAAAGATACGAGAAAAACAGTCAGCAGTCTTGTGTTAAATGCAATGTGCGATCTTTGATTATTTACAGAGATCAAATTGTAATGCAACTAAGGTGGTCGGTTGAGACTGAAACCGCTATATTCAGTATTCTTAATTTATTTTTTTATATTTTGTCGTTCACTTTAAGAGGCTAATTTGTTTTTATGTACAAGGGTATATCCGTGGTGTAATAACAGCTTTCTTTTGATTAAGATAGTTTTAATTTGTGCACGCTTTACAAGGACTTTTGCTTTTCATCTCAATTTCATTGTTAACCGCAATTAGTTTCAATGAAATTGATGACAAAAAAGTGAATTTGATTGAAAATATAAAGAAGAAAGTTGAATAACGATTGAAATTCACTCATTTTTCCTTTTAATAACTTTATTTTGCAAAGCGAAACAATTGAGAAACAAAAAATTATTCTTTCAATTACACTTGAATATGAATTTTGTTCGCTTGGCTGACACACTTTTTGTTTCTCTTCAAATTAAATTTCATATAAATTTTAGTGATTATTAATATTTGTTCTTAGACACAGCACATTAAGTGCATTTGAAATACATTTTATCCGTTTTTTATGAACACAATTATGAAGAATCGCCTCAATTATTAATGAATAATTATTAATTTCATAAAAAATATTTCAAAGAAAATTATACATAATTGAACCGCTTTAATTATCTTTGTGAAGAAATCGTCACTAATTGTAAATTCAAATTACAACATTGATGGTTATTATTACTTGTATTATTATTTTTACATTTTGCTTTTATTGCTTGGGTTGTTTGATTTGTTGTCCAATGAAATACAAAATGAGGCAACAAAAGTACAGTTGGGAAGAAAAGTATTCGCGAAAGAGACATTGATTGTTGTGCTCGTATCTTGATTATACATCTATATAATCACATAAACATACTCAACATAAACATCAATCTTTCGTGTAATCTCATCTCATCCATTTCACGTTTAATTAGGTACTCAAAGTTGTGAACTAGATTTAAACATGTGAAACATGAATTCGTGTTTATTGATCATAATGTATAATTGAATTTGTTTCGCCTTCAAACAACGAATATTTGAAAATTAGAAAAAATTGCAACTTTCGAATTTTGAATTTCGATTCGTTTTGTATTTTTAGGAAAAAAATCGAAACTAAAATAAATCGAAATTGAAGTCCTTCAAACGAAAGGCTGATCGTCGAATTTATTATTCGATTCCATCATGATTGCATGATTATATGATTATTGTTATTATTTTCATTTTGAAAACACTTATAAAAGCAAACTGAATTCAATAACAAATTCACAATTTGGAATTTTAATGTTCAGTAAGTTGAACTGAAAAATAATTAATTTTTCAAAAAAACAGTTGAAATCTAGTATCTAATATTTATACATTGTAATAATCGTAAAACATTATGATTAATAAATAATGAATTCAAAATGCTTCACAAAAAGTGACAAGTGAGGTAAAGTGTTAATCATATACAGTATTGTTCTGGAAAAAATTTTCCGTTGTCGACAATTTGGGAGAATTCGCAATTTATAGCAACAAATTTCCTCCCTTAATGTGTAAAAAGTTCCCATTATGACTGCAAAGGTAATTAAGAAAAGGTAAAGAAAAGAAAAAAGATTGAAAAGATGCAAGATCGTGATGATTACGTTTTCGAAATTTCAATATTTCAAAAATCTCGTCTCTCGTTTTATGTTGTGTTGTGTGTATTCATTCACTAAAAAAAGTTTACACAAAAGTGAGACGTTTACAGTAAAGTGTATTCAAATTTTGTTCGTAGTAATGCATAAATATTAAAAAAGGTTAACTTTTCGCGAAATATACAATAATTTATAAATGAATGAATAATAAAGCACAACACAAACAACGAACAACGAGAACCAAAAGAACACAACGAACGATCACAGTGAAAACGATTCAATTTTGTGTTTGTTGAATGTCCTAAATTTTGCGAATCTCTTATTTTCTTCGCATCAACGCTGTTTAACCATCAACACCCATTTCTTTTACTCTTAAGGCAAAGCAACTCAATAAACGCCCACGTTCATAAAGAACAACTTCACAGCAACAACGATGAACGTGAACGTTTTTTCGTCGTTTAGCCAATTCAATTACACGCGATACACAAAGCACAACAAAAACATTACAGTTACATTATGACGGTACGAACATGGTGTTCAATAAATTTATTGATAAACATGAATGATTACACATTGATGTGTTTTAAAATGCAACGAAACGAACGCAAAAACATTTGTTATCTTGCTTATCTGAAAACTGATTTCAATGATGAAAGTGAATGAGAGCAGCAAGTGTTGCAATCGATGTTATCTGTTATCTGCAAAATTGTCAATTATGGTTGGGAGCTGAAGACATGTAAATCTTAAAAAGCGCGAGAAGACCGAATACGAAACACGATAACATAATAATCAAAATAACTAAAGGTACGAATCCAATTAAAGTGTCTGCGGGCGGTTTGCTTCGCGGCCGCGAGTCGAGCGATTCTTCAACCTTCGTTGGATGCAAATTGGTTGCTTCAAACCTTTGCCTCATCTTGTTGTACTTGTAGTGACCAGCGCTCCATTGCCATTCTCTTTGATCACTATTTGTTGTTGTTGAATCACACTCTTCGCCATAATGCGATGAATTGCATCTCTGATGCAGATCAGTTGCGCTATTGTCAGTCATCTCTCTATTTTGTTCGAGTTTCCTCAAAGCTGCACTTTGTATTCAATTCGATTTACACTTCTTTTTTGTCCAATTTGAAAGAAGGCTTTTGCCGTTTTTACTTAATGTTACTCGCTTCTCGAATGACGAGAAAAAATCGAAAACTATTTCTCAATGCAATCACCATTTGCAGTTTATACAGTGTCCGTCACACATATGAAACAAGGATAAATGGATGCTGAGTGAACGCTGCGAAAATCGATGGGGATGCATCCTTCGCTGTGATCCTTTGCCTTTGCATTCGCTTTGCTTCCGTTTTCAAAGACATTCTCACAACACTCAACAATTCTCACTATTAATAATAATGTTTAATTTTCAATGTTCTTTCGCGTCTTTAATCATGTTTACGAAAAAACAACAACAGCGCAACATTCATTCGTATCTTAATTCAATTCGACACATTATTTGCGTTTCTTGAAATTTGAATAAATTTACAAACATTTTAATTTGTATTTTAATCCTCATTTCTGAAATTTGACTTAAATTTCAATGTTTCTTGCAGTTCGTGAGCAAAAAGTTCTCATTTTTTCAACGAAATGTGAGATTATCAATTTCGTTCGTTGACAAGCAACTGAAGTACGTAATTAATTTTCGGAATTCGAAATGAAATCAATGTAATACTTTTGTGTAAAAAATCATGTTTATTCTTTCAAACTGACATTTTAAAATAAAAGTTCTCAATTCAAACTTCTGATTGAGAATGTTGTAAAGGAAACCGCGTTCGCTACATACTCTGCGCATACCAAAGTTTTACAACACATCCTGTATTTTGACGCAAATGGAACTTGCTTTCTTAGTTTACTTTATAGACATCAGACATGAATTAATGATGCAAAGACCACACAAAGATAGAATCATTTTATTGCTTTTAAAAACTTATTGTTAGTATAAATGTTCAACAGTGATCGTGTATTTCTAGCGCCAAAGGACCGGACATTGTTCGGCATAAGTTAATAGTCACGTTCAAGAACAAACAAGTAGCCGCAGTGATCTTCAACGAATCAACTTGCGATCAGTTTTCATTCCAATTTGTCTGCCTTGTGTCGCATTGCAACGTTTCAAAGTGTGAAAAGTTGAAAGAGTAATGGAGTTATGCAAGTAAGTTGAGAACAGTGATAACAACAGTGATCACAACAAATGATTGCTGCATTTTGAGGATCATTAAAAGAATCGCGAGAATTCAGTACGAAATGAAGAATGAACACAATGCATTCGCAATTTGTGTTGCATTCGAAACAGTGGCTATTTTCAACGATTCAATAGAAAATTGAAAATTGCTGTTGAATTCAATGAAAGAATGAAAGTGCACACCTGAACAATACAACAACAACACCTTAATGCTAAGTGAAAAGTATTTGAAACTGAACATCAGCGTGCAAAATTGATAGTTATAAAAAATATGCTTCAAATTTAGTTATAATTATACTTTTATTTCGAAAGAGAAGAAAAAATGGCAACACGCCTTCGAACATTAGAATCAGTAAAAAATGTAAGACATAAGACATTAGAGACATAAGAAACGATTGTTTTCGAAGTGCTGTTCCTGCAGACGAATGAAAACAAATACTTAAACGAAACTTTTGTTTCATGCATTCGAGGCGAGAGCAACAATTGCGACGAACTCGACGTCATTTAAATTGAAAATGGTTCTAATGTGTTCGAAGAAAGACAAACAAAATTAAATAACAACGACTTTTTTGCGTCGCGTTGTTATCTTTGTAACAGGAAACAATTTGCATGAACACACATAAACACATTCACATCGGGACATTGATTTACCACAAGTGAACACAATGAACATGATCACTATCAACAGTATTAATATTCTATACACTTACGGCTAAATTCGCTATCATTATCACTGTTAATCACTCATTGAAATGCATCGAGATGATCCGCGATATCTTGAGTATTCGCCTGTATGTGTGTTCTCAGACGTTTTTATTAAAAAGTTGTAATTGGATTGACAGCAAATTACGAATTAACAACAAAATATAATAAATCGTGTTCAGTTACACATAGTTATAAATGTATAAGTTGGATGACTATTCATTATTGGGCGTCGATAAATAAAGCTGTTTCGACTCTCGAATTAAGAAATAAAAATTCATTTAGCAACCATGTTTAATTACACGAAAACATTGTAATCGCAGTGTGAACACCAACGAACATACGAAAGTCGTCGACATACATTTTGCAGTCTGCAGTTTAACCATAACTGTACTTTTGTTGAACAAACAACGACGATAAACACTTCACTTTATTCTAAAGTTAAAATAAAGTTTGAAAGTAATCAAATGTGTTCAGCACATATGCAAGATACGTTCGTCGCACTCTGGTTGCAATTCTCGCAGTCACTATTCGATTACATTTTAACGATTACATTGAAACAGATATGAACATGAACTGAAATAAAAAATAAAAACGACGACATTCATTTCTTGTCGTAACTGTACATTACATTCGTATTCGTCGCAGTCGTCGTTATGCTTTGCTTGGCAAGTGTACACAAATGTGTAATCAAATTTCATAACTCATTCACCTTTGTTTTCGAATATCTGTTCGAGTGTTGTTCGCATTCAGTTCTACGTGAGTGCAAAAATCGAGCGAACAAACTACGCAACACAATAGATTTCATTTATTTTATAATATAACCAACTTACAGATATATTCTTATCACAGAAAATAAAGCGAAAATGTCACTGTTTGTATTCACAATCAAACGAATCAAAAGCAATGTGTGCAAACATAACAAGTGCCACTTTGATTGTTAAAATCAATCAATCAATCAATTTGCTAAATTGGTGCCCAAGTAAAGCACAGTTTATTGTTTACCAAGTTTAATTGTACGACAAACGTTGCCAAGTATCGATTGTGTACTTTTAATTTAGTTTCAGCTTCGGCACACGCATTCATTTCACTCGAAATTATACATTTCACTACATTTCGTATTCTCTTCGCGTTTATTTATTCACTGTTTTTAAAGGCGAAACTAAAAGCGAAAAGCGATGACGTTTTGAAAAGATATGGTTTTAAGTATTTCGAGTGCTTAATGGCTGCTGCGAATGAAACGAATCTTTGTAATCGACAATTTGAAAACGTTCGCATCACTGACGAAGAATGCAAAGAAAGTGTCGCAAGTGTTCAATTTAACGAAATGAAGAAACGGATGAAGAGTAGTGTGTCGTCGTCCGGATGTGACTACGAAACTGATTGTTGCTGTTTTTGTGTTTTCCTTTATTTACTGTGCAAATGTACATCGAATAAAAGCAGGAATCATAATAATAACAATAAATCGATTGAAAGTGATATTGTGATTGATTCGAACGATGTTGAATGTCGCGGAAACGACACTACAGTTATATACACCAAAGATTTTGTCGACTCTGGATGTAATCACCAAATTAGGAGTGAAAACGGCGGTATAAACAACAAAGTATTCGTCATTTGCGACATACACACCGAGGATAAAATTTCGTAGCACATGTCATTCAATTGTTTTTTATTATTATTAAAGCCATTACAACACAATTTTCTTTGCTCGCACTCATGTGACTGAGTAAATTACAGTGAAATCTCTCTAAAGTGGCGAAGTTGAGAAAATAAAAAGGTGTCACTTTAGAGGTAAAGTGAAAATTGTCACTTTATCAGTAGTACAATCTCCAACTTCGGAGTCCGAAGTTCGGACTTAACACTTGTGACACTTAAGCAAATTTGTCCCTTTAAGAGGTATCATTTAACAGGTTTGACTGTATTATTTTTTTATTATTGCTAAAAAATGATTTTAACAATCATTGTATTTTGATTGATTAAAAATGAATGAAAAGTATTCATAAAGTTTGTGGCGCAAAAGTGACAAATGTTTGCGGCGATGACCAAAAAATGTTCGAAATGCTCAGCTGACCCCTCTTAAATAAACACTTATCTTCGCTTTCAATGGCATTCGGCATTTATGCTGATTTCATTGATATTAATATTATGTTCACTTTGTTTAACATACTTGTCATAGCTGTCTCTAATTAACCACACAAACATCTGCAACGTAGTTGATGTTATGAAAAATCGGTGATATTTGTTAACAATGAATTCAGTTAACCAAAACCGCAGCTTTTCGGTAATGTTCCTCAATTCTAGTCGAAAAAAGCGATTGTTGATAGTAGCACTGTTCTCGTTCGGTATCTTAGCTTTCTTTTTCGCTAATTCTTTCGTTCCTTTTCAAACCAAAAATCGTCTCGATACATACAGTAAAACGTAAGTTTGTTTTAATTTCGAATTTGTTGTTTCAACGCAGTTGGTTTCATTTTGGAATGCATTAAAGTCATTTGCATGTGCATGTATTATCGAAAGTGACTATTTAGTTATCTAGTTGTGATTGATTGAAAATCATGTAAATCGTTAACCATTTTGCGCAAGTTTTATAATTTTTATTTTTTTTAGTGTCGATTATTACAAATCAAGAATTTATCCGGATTACGCGATTGAATTGTTAACCAAATTGAATGCAACGAGATTGACGTATACGAACAAGGAGAGCGAGTGTTCTGATTACGGAAATTACGAAATTTATCCAAGTTTATTCGGATTCGAGTTTTGTGAAACTTACGAATTCAACAGTCAAGAATTTACACCAAAAAGAGGAATCGTGTGCCACTCCAAAGGAGCAATTAAATTAGCCATTTTTACAAAAAATGAAAAAGGAGAAAAAATCGAATGTTACACAAGAAATTCCCAGTTTACATGTTTTCCTCGTACAGATAGTCGTTCTATTTGTGGTTGCGACAATTGTACAGAAACTTCAGTGTTGAATAATCTTCCAATCACTGATCATAAGCCATCGCGAAAAGTGATGAGTTTTTCTGCTTACGGAGGTCGTGATTACGTTTGTGGAATTTTAAGACAAATTAGGCTGTCGAAAATATTTTTTCCGGATTGGAGCGTAAGAGTCTATTTAAATAGTTCTGTTCCTCGAGACATCGTTGATATGGTTAAGCGGGAGGCACAAGTCGTGGAAATTCCGAGTGACTCGCCTTTCATTAATTCAGGGATGTTTTGGCGACTAATGATTGCGGAAGACGAGGATGTTGACGTTTATTGCATCCGTGACTCAGACTCAATATTCAATTATCGTGAATCGATTGCTGTCGAACAATGGTTATCTTCAGGAAAAGGTTTCAATACGATGCATGACCACTTATATCACACTGGATATATTGTTGGTTGCTGTTGGTGTGGACGAAGGCGAATTAAGAACATGAACCAGAAAATGTTACAATGGAAACATCGAGAGAAATGGGGCGATGATCAAGATTTCTTGAATTCTCAAATTTGGCCAATAATGAAAAATGACGTTGTTGTTTATGATACGTAAGATCGTTGTTTATATCGTTTTGTTTAATGTTTCATTTCAGCTGCGAAAGTCGTAGGAAACGAAACTATGAGATTCCTTTTCCGACGGAACGAATTGCGTGCGAATTCGTTGGAATTGCGTATAGAAAGGGAATTAATATTTGGAATTATTACCCATATCTTTGCTATCCAAAGAAAACATGATAAAGTGACTGAAGCAAATTACACTTCGAGTCGGGTCACAAATTTTTGGATACGTTTTGATTGTTTGGTTGACGTTTTGTGTGTCTTTTTTAATTGCGTCCAGACAAAGTCAATTATTTTCCAATTCACTCAAGTTTATTGTGGTAGTTTATTACTTCGCACTAAAATTCATGTATTCACTATTTTGATAACTTGTTGAATCTCCTGATGAAAATATTCGGTAATACAATTAGGGTTGGCAGTAGGGCGTTCCCATACCATGCACTCAAAAATTGTAACATAAGGAGCACATTGTAGTCAAGCATGCCTGCCTTTTGGGCAGAATTTTTGTAAATGGATGCCCAAGTGCCAATCTACAGTACTGTCGAAAATCGGTGATTATAATTTCTGTGGTAGCTCAACATTAAATTTTGAGATCGGTTTTCATTCACGTCAACGATAAGTTCTGTTATTAAAATATGCAACAGCAGTTAGAAACTCATTTTATACACTATTTTCACAAAAGTTCAAATGTTCATTACTCTATACGCAAAATAATATTTCAGAGTGTGAACCTGGTCAGTCGGTCACAAAATGATCAACACATGTGTAGTTGCTTTATAAAACTTGTTGCACATTTTGAACACTTTGTAAAAGGTTAACAAATGCTGTAAACCAAGCTATGATATTGCCAAAGTTTAGAAATATTTTAGTTCAAGATATTTTTTAAAAAGTTTTTGCGCTTTCTATGTGTATTACGTGTTTCTTAAAAAGATTAAAAATGAATTTGAAATCAAAACTTATTTGTAAGTTTTACAGCGTTTGTATGAATAAAGCACTGAGTAATGATCTCAAAACAATCATTTTCGAAGAGATAAAGGGTCACATGAAGGAAACAGAGCTGAGAATTCGAAGTGCCTGCAAATCAATGTTGCACTCGTTTGTTGTTCCCGTTAATCTGGTCTGAAAACGTCTGATTCGGTATTTTCGGTAAATTTCGGTTTTTCGGAAAGACTTATTCCTTTTCGGGAATTTCCCGATTTTCCCGCATAATCACATCCCTGGTGATCTCGAAACAAATGTCGCTCAAAATGTTTCACGCCAGTTGTAATGGAAATTATGCTCAATGTTGCATCAAATGTACTATCACAATCATTCGACAAAAAATAGAAAGTTGTTCGAAATGAGAAAGTGACCCCCTTAGTTCAACCATCGCCGTGATTATCGGCAATGTTTTCAATTTTTGTTCACATTGATCGGAATCACATTCTTCCAAAAATTGAGCTTATTCGTGAGCTTATTGTAAAAACATTATTGGGTTTATCTGACCACTGAAAGCAGCAAACTTTACAGGAAACCGCAGGTCGTGTAAAAAGTGTCGCATTATTATTTTACTGTCGCATTGAATGTACACAGCGACAATAACTTGAAGTTGAATCATTCAGAGATGGTTGTAGTGTTTAAATTTTTAAAGACACGTTTTTTGGTATTAATTTTATGTGCAGTTGCTACTTTGGTATTTTTAAATTTTTTACTGCAGTTCTACTTGTTACCTGAAGACTCATACCTTGCAATGAAAACGTAAGTACTTCAATTAAGCATTAAAATATTGATTTCAAGGAGATGTGTAAATGCGGTGTGTGAGCGACAGCATTTTTGTAATAAGCAGTAAATGTGAAATATTTTACGCTCTACATCTACGTCTGTACTATTTTCTAATTTTCACTCATCTTACAGTGATCAAAACATCTCTAATCATGAATTCTTTCTGCGCAATTACAAACAACTACTTAAGAAATTAAACGTATCTATCGAAACGTATAAGTCAAAGAAAAGTGAATGTGAAGATTATGCGTTGAATTATGCATCTTTATCGCCGAGTGTATATGGATTTAAATTTTGTGAAACATTTAAATTTAATAGCGATTTAATACCTTCGAAAAAAGGAATTATGTGCTATTCAAGTGGAAACATTGAATTGGCAATTTTTACAAGAAACGAAAACGGAGATCAGTTGGAATGTTATTTAAGTGATGAATTGTTACGATGCTTTCCTCGTTCGAGTAATTATGATGTTTGTGTTTGTAACGCATGTAGCAAAACTTCAATTCTGAACAACCTGCCAATTACCGATTACAAGCGGTCTCGAAAAGTAATGAGCTTTTCTGTGTACGGAAGTGATCATAGTTACGTTTGTGGAGTATTAAGACAAATTCGACTAGCGAAATTATTTTTTCCCGACTGGTCAGCGAGAATATACCTCAACTCTTCTGTGCCTGAAAATTTTGTGTCAATTATGCAACGAGAAGCAGAAATTGTTTTAATGGAAGACAACTCACCGCTTTCTACATCAGGAATGTTTTGGCGCTTTTTGGTCGCGGATGACAATAATGTTGATGTTTATTGCATTAGAGACTCAGACTCTGTGTTCACATACCGTGAAGCAATTGCTGTTCAAAAGTGGCTTTCTTCAGACAAAAGTTTTTGTTCAATGCGTGACCACGAATATCATGGCATTAATATACTCGGAGGTGGATTATGTGGGAGAAAGCGTATTCGCAACATTGACAACTTAATCTCAAATTGGAAAAACAGGGATCAATATCAAAATGATCAGTCATTTTTGAATTCAAAAATTTGGCCGCTTGTCAAAGATGACGTTCTTATATACGACTCGTAAGTTATAGTTATAAATTACAAAATAACTATAACCAATTGTGATTTCTAAAACAGATGCAAACATCGTCGAAATGAAGAAAACGAGCTTCCATTCCCAACTGAGCGAATTGCTTGTGAGTTCTTCGGCATGGCTTACCGAAATACTGGAAAGCCTTGGAATCCTTATTCCTACCTCTGCTACGACAACAGTCTTCTAATAAGTTTTAAAAGATATTTTGGTTACGTATAGTAATTACTTCGAGAAGTCTGCTTACCAATCACATGCAAAGACATTTGTGAAATTGTGAGTGATTGATTTGAATTTATTCAAGAACTTATTTTAATTCTCAACAAGTGTGTACAAAAATAATGCAAATGAATTTGTAGAATGAAAAATTGCATATTTACGGAGTCTTCGAGCTTTTTTAAAGTACAGTTATTTAGTCATTTTGTTAGTTATTTCAGATGTTTAAACAATTTATTATGAAACAGGTACAGCGAAATATAACACCAAATATTTTGTACACATAATTAACGGTTTCAGGTCGTTAAAAAATAATTGTATTTATTTTAATAGAAAAATAAGTTAAGAGCAATTGACTTAAGTTATGTTGAGCAGCGCTCACTCTTCATCAACAGCCTTTGAGTGTTCATTCGAATTTCAAAATACTTAAGGAATATGATAAATCTCTTAAAATGCTTTGAGATGAGGAATGGTTTCTCATAAAATTTTGTCCATTGCTTCATTTCAGTTGCCTGTAATGTAGATTGCATTTGTTACAAATGATGAATAAACTAAACATCGAATTCGTTTTCGAGAAACTCGTCATTTTCATAACAAAGATGTTTATAATAATTCCACATATAAAATCCTTGTCGATGAGCGATTCCGGTAAATTCACACGCGATACGTTCTGTAGGAAAAGGAACCACACTGTCACCGCCTCTTCGAGATATACATCTAAACAAAAGTTAAAAACTCATTTAAAACAGAAATACACGCAGATTTGTACATAAAATTGTGCAAACTCCGCATCACTTTTCTCATTGGAGCTAATGTTAAACTTGATGCAGATTTGCACAAAAAAGTAAAGCTTTACGTGTCATGAATTAAGACATCGCTGTTAATAATGGGCCATATTTTTGAGTTTAAAAATTGCTGATCATCACCGAATTGGTCCCTATTACTCCATTGCAACATTAAGTTTTCAATGTTTTTAATTTTCTTCTGTCCACACCAACAGCATCCAACAATGTCTGTATTGTGATATTCATGATCTCTCATCAAATTGAATCCTTTGCCAGATGCGATCCATTGATTAATCGCAATTGCTTCGCGATACGTGAAAACTGAGTCAGAATCTCTGATACAGTAAACATCAATGTTTTTGTCCGCAGCGACCATGAATCTCCAAAACATTCCTGAATCCTTAAATGGTGAACTTTTAGGTATTTCAGTTACTTGCGCTTCTCTTTTAATCATCGCTGCAATGTTCGCAGGAACAGAACTGTTTAAATAAACTCTCGATGTCCAGTCAGGAAAAAATAATTTCGCTAGTCTAATTTGTCTCAAAACACCGCAAACATAGTCACGACTGTTTCCGTAAACAGAAAAACTCATTACTTTTCGTGACGACTTGTAATCAGTTATGGGAAGATTATTCAAAATAGACGTCTTTGTACAATTGTCACAGCCGCAAACAGCGTAATTGTCCGTCCGCGGAAAACAAGAGAATATTGAGTTTTTCGAATAACATTCGATTTGTTCTCCATTTGAATTTTTCGTAAACACAGCAACGTCAATTGATCCACTTGACGAACAAACAATTGCTCGTTTTGGTTTTACCTCAAAAAAATTGAATTCGTAAGTGTCGCACGTTTCAAATCCGTACAAACTCGGATAAAGCGAGAAATTTAATCCGTAATCATCACATTGTTGTTTTTTCTTAGCGTAATGGATTTGAGTTGTAATTAATTGCGCAATCATGTCGTTGCTAATTGTTTTTGCTTTTAAATTTTCCACGCTTTTCGAAGTAATCAGAAAATGGTTTAAATTAAAATTTTAGAAACTGAAAAAATTAACTTACGCAAAGAACTTTTGTGGATAATTTTTTGTTGTTTCCATGTTGAGTAACATAACTATGAACAGCATAATGGCAGTTAAATAAATAAAATAACACAGATAGTAACGTTTTCGGAGATTCATTATTTAATTTAGCAAAACAATAATTGAAGTATCACAACTGTGCGTTAATTCGTAACTTAAAAACAACTTTTTTGTCGAAAGCAATAAATGTAAAGTGCTCTAGGTGGTTTTGAAACGTGTATTAATTTACGAGTAAAAAATGAGACGAATCAAACAAACTGACGTAAATGTTCTAAACAACAAAACATATCGATTTGTAACTTCTATGTTTTACTTGAATGAATGCAATGTGTCAAGTGCACAGCAGCAAAGATGAAGCGAAAAATCTGCTCCAATTTCACCCTGTTACATAACCTACACTTACTGTAGTTCTTCTACAGATCTAGTTCTACTACTAGTACACCTAATACGATCTAGTACAGATCTAGTAGAACATTCTACTACTGTGTACATTTATAGTAAATATCTTTTTAATTGAACGTTGATCTTTTATATCAAACATTTCAATAAAATTGCGATAAAATTGAATATAGAATGTGAAACTTTCAAATTTAATAATAAAGACTTATGGATAATTACTGTAATGCGAAATACTAATACATTTATTGTGCACTATGTCAAAAATTTTCGATTTCACTCAGCATTCCGATGAATGATGAGGCAAAAATCGTTGTCTTATTTACCTGTGTTAGCGTCAACGTTAATTGTGTTTACATCTTCCGATTCATCTGTTGAGTGAAATGATCAAAACTTATTTATTAAATCAAGAAAATGAAAAGTCACATAGGCACCGCATGCGGTTTTGTTATCGTAGTAGAGTATTTCGTTTTAAAAGAGTGATTAACAACAAACTAAAAATTTCATAAAATAACACTTAAAAAATATTACTAAATGCTTCATCAACCATCGAAATATTGAATTCTTCAGTTGATAAAAATAATTTCGTCTTCAGATTGAAATTCACATAATTTGCTTACTGCTTTGTCAAAGTTTTTCCCAAATAATTGCCACTGATTCCAACTTATACCAATCTTTTCTCGATTTCGAAATATAATTAGGTGTACTTTGGCTTTTTTATCATTAGAAGTTTCAATCTTTAGTA
>NCKV01000410.1:0-18336 GCA_003675905.2 Leptotrombidium deliense
AATAATTAAGCAACTCAGCCGGTGATTTATAATTGAATGGACATTCAGGTTTGTAAACAATGTCAGAATATTTTTTCTCGAGATATTTTTTGATTGTTTTTTGTCTCCATGTTTGTACTACTAAACAACACTTCAAAATAAGTGACGCAAGGTAATGACAAATTGAATACTTTAGGAGAGTTTCGATGAAGTAGACAACCGATTTGTATCCAAATCGATCTTCAACTGGAATGTAGTGAGGAATACCTAGAAATTTGTACCAGTATCGCATTAATCCTTGCATCGAGAGAATTGGTGCTAAAGGCTGAATACCAATAGAAAGCCCTTTCGCAGACTCAAATCCAATGGATGATGGATATTTGAGATTCATCATGACGGGTTTGTAGTCATTTTCTAATATAAGCTGATTATAACGATGACATTCTTCGTAAGTGCCACTACAGCAATTGTATTCATCTTCAATGCCTAATATTCGTCCCATTACTTTCCAGAAATATATAAACTGTTGCATTTCCTGTTTGGTTACGTTATGCATTCCGCATTTTTGAGGAAATAAGAGAAAAGGAGCCACAATTGACCACTGAGTTAAAACCATGTCATACTGAGAAACCCAAATTGGACTTTCTTTCTTTTTTTCTTCGTTTGTGTTCACATTCATTCGTGAGTAAAGTTGTTTGTGCATCAGTCGAACATATTTCACTGAAACATTCGCTTTGCTTCTTGTTTTATAAGGATCACTTTCGTACCTGTACACATACAAGACAACAGTTATTGTTGCAACGTAACCCTATTTCTCTTTTAATAACTGTACTCATCAACAATAATTATACACGGGAAACAGATGTGTATTATTTTTGAGTTAACGATAATACATTTCTCACCAGTATTTTATGTGAATGAATGTTCTCAAATATCTGATAAATAAGTTGGGAATTGTTGAGTGTGTGTCAATATGTTCAAAAACAGGTGCCAACGTTGGCATTTGAAATAAAAACAGTAATCCTGATAAATGTCCTAAAAACAAACTACAAAAAAAACATTGCATAATTCAAAATGCATATTTAAAATCGACATTAGTATACCTCACAAAATACTTCTGGCAAACATTTTGGGCTTCTTTAAATTTTGTTTCGTTGAACCACACTGGCTTTTCATTCATTTTCACATGTGGAGATGTTCCAGGGGTGCACGTTCCACTTGATTTCAATTCCTTGTACCTCTGTTCAGCTTTTAACCGCGTCTCTTCGTCCACATTTACCTCAAGCATTTTTATTTCAAATACTTCACAATTTTACTCTTTAAACGAAAAGTGAACTCTAAAGGTTGGAGGAAAATTGTAACTTTTTTATAAGTTTTCCTTAACTGTTGCACTCCATTTGTGAATAATTGTTCTCAATCTATTCAAGCGTTCACTTGAGTAATGAAAAGCGCAAACTATCGTAGTTTATTATCAAACAATTTTATCAATTAATGTGTGTGCATTTTAAAAATAGTCATTTTCATGTTCACTACACAATACTGCACTAAAAATTGTATTTTATAACACTGTACAGCGAAACCATTTTAACAACTCACTGTCACATATTTTTCTGAAACAAAATTGAAAACATAAAATGACAGAAAATAGAATCTATGAAACATTCCACTATTGTAAGTCATACTATTTGTCATCCACAAACCACAGGTTTCTTTCGAGACGGAGAGGGAAGTACGTCAGAATATAAAGTAATTAAGTTTAAAGTTTCACTTTTCTTGATAACAAAGTGTGACAAGCATATGTTGCAATAATCATCATTGCATTCATCATTTTATTCACATGCAACCTGTTTTCAAGAAAATGTTGCGCTTAATTAAGTTTGACTGAATTCAATTTCAAGTGAACATTTCAAGTTTAATGGTGTTAAAATTGTTTTCGATACCGTTTCGGTTCTCTTCAGATTATCATATTAAGCGTCACATTACAGGGTAATCGATTGAAGCATTACGAATGACTTGTTCTTTTCTAAAATAGTTTTCAATTTACATTATGTGTATTGTACAATTATTAATGTTTACAAAATAATTGCTACTTGAGGAAACGATACAATGTTTCAGGAAACGCTTGCATTTTGGTCACTATGTGAACTGCGTGTCAAAGATCACCAACTGTGACTCATTTCGTCCCTAAAGAATACATAACGTACGTGTATAACATTTTCTTTAAAGTGGTGGTAAACAAAAATTCTTTTTGTTATTTTAAGCACATTATTCACAGAATTAATAACAGTGGTCACTTTGTGTTGAACCTTTGAAATGTTGACAAAAGTTTACATTTGTTGAGTACATGTACAGTCGTGACGCAATATTTGAATAGAAACAATTCATTATTATTTCAGAAACTATTTTTCACGAGAATTTAATGCTTACTTTAATGTTCAAGAAATTGGGTGAAACTAAAACAAACACTTCTTCCTTGGTTTGTGCATCTATTTTCATCTGCATTGACAAACGACTGCTGTTTTGTTCTCGGATTTGCGTTTAAAACTCAAATAAATAAATACCTCAGAACACCACTAATAATTTATACTTATTCTATTTACTTTTTTTAATGGCACACAACGAATTTGTTGCTAAAAAATAAAGTGCGTTACTCTCAATAAATGTGTGACCACAATTAATTGCTTTTCCTTTAATTCACTTTTAATCTCAATGAATATTCTATTTTTATTCTTTTTCAAAAACACTTCATTTCAAGAAAACAACAACAACAACATTTGCGACAAATTGCAGCGAAATCGATCGACTTTTAAACAAATTAGGTGCTTTATTTGTCGCAGACACAACATTAAAAATGTTTCGCAGACAAAACACGTCTATCAAGTTATTACAATAAAAGATTGAATATAATAAAAGTGAAGTGCTTGCTGTCAACGAATGAAACAGAATTCTTCGAACATAACAATTCAAGTCGTTTTATTGACGACAAAAGAGACCAGGTTTACTTGAACAACGATTTATGTGCACACCTTTTTGTTTGTTCTTTAAATGGACACGCATTGAAGGAACAGTTTTGCTGTTGTTGCCATAAATAACACGAAGTGACATACAAATATAAATTGATGAGGATTGTTGTCATTGAATGTATAGTGTGATTTACTGTACTAAAGAATCGGACTGTTTTACCGTCTAAATAAGTTTTGTAAAACGAAAAAGTGAGAACAATGCACCAAGAAAAATAAATAATAAACTAAAAAGTGTTTTCAGCATTTACTTGCGTCGTTGTTTGTAGAATAAATTCAATATGCATTCACTTTTAAGCATTTCACAAACGAACATCAATAATAAACGTTTTTAGAGTGATTCTAAATATAACTTCAACAATATCGACTTGATATTTCTGCAGAGCGTCACTGATTAATTGTAAATATTTTCTGCTATTGTTTGTACTCCAACTTATTGTCAAAATGAAATGATTCTCTAAAGGTGAGAATAAAATTAGCTAAAATTCAAAAATAAACCAGAAGCGTGCAACAAAATCAGTTCGCAGTGTCACAACAGTTGTTGTTCATTAAAATGATGTGCAACAATTTACAAGTTGATTGTTGCATTGAATCGATGACAAGTTTGATGTTCTTATCAAAATGCATTGAATCACATCTTTCATTCTGAAAACGGTTTTAAAGTTTCAGCAACAACACTTGCGATTCATTATACTTCAAAAATGAAAGCAGTTTGTATTCATCAAATTCTATATTAATTTAAGATCGTTTCAGTGACAATTATATTTTATGTAATTTTAAAAAATTAAATTTAGTGCATTCAAAGTTTGCGATAATATTGTTATGATCTGAAATCAAATTACCTGTTGTCAAAACTTCACATTCAATGAATGAAAGATGAATGAAACACTTGTTGTCTAACTTTGCGTCTAAAGAGTTCTAAAAATACGAAATCTGCGTTAATTGCAACAAAAATAACTTCACTTCATTCATACTTCATTCATAAATATTTTCTTCCTTGACTTATGTGGAAATTAATTACATAATTTAGATAAAGATTAATTAGAATTATATTCATTTCACTTTAACTCAAGAAATTTTTAAAGCTTGTTAACTCTCACTTTTTTGTGAACAAAAACTACTGCTCATCTATTTCAAACAAGCTTGCATTGTGTATCACATGTTAAAATAAAAAAATGTTGACTGTCACAAATGCTTACGAAAGTTAAAAATGTAGAATATTTGCAGACTTCCGTGAAATATGGCAAACAAATGGAGACATTGGATGCGCACATTTTTGAACATAACTTAATATTTGCACTATTTTAAGTAATTTACAAAAAACGAAATAATGTTTTTCATCTTTGATTTAAAAACATAAATTGACGAACAAATTCAAATATAAACCATTTCACACTTGAATGAGTAAATTTTACTTTTTTAATGGAAAAGTATTGTGAGTAAAAATGAATATTTTTGAAATGTTTTGAGGAATTAAAGAAAGAAAGAACGACATGATTGCAGTAATTTGTTGATTTATTTAATGAGCACTTATTGTGTAAAAAGCAGTCGTTTTCTGATTCTATGAATGCATTTTAAGCGAACAATTAAACGTAAAATCGGTAGTGATTGTGAAAACTTGTAAAAAACTATTTTCGGATTTGTGAAGAGTGAGAAAAGGGAAAAGCAAAGAGTTCAATATTTCAATTGTTATTCGATATAATAGAGAAACGGTATTATATTCAGACATCAGGTCATTGTGTCAGTGTGTTGCGGTGTTCTACGGTCGATGACTCCGTTATTCTTTGCGAAAAGAGGTGGATTCGCGAAAGACGAAAGATGTTCGCCAAGAAGCGGCAAAAAGTGAAAAGCTGGTCACAATCGGTGTGCTTCCCATCTGCGCCGAAAAAGGAAGCGGTTTCCCTTTTCTGGTTTCTAGAACTAGCTGTTAGGCAACAAGTAAGCAGCAAATAATGGAGGAGGAGCGGTGATCATCTTCGCTGTTTCATATAAAAGAGAAATGCTACTCATTTCGATCAGATACGATGGAATACTCACTTCCTTAGGACGTTTGTTTTCTTTGAACAATGAGTTTCAATCCGCGAAGCAAACCGAAAGTTTCGCTACTCATCTTTACTTTTATAA
This sequence comes from Leptotrombidium deliense, assembly GCA_003675905.2. NCBI lineage: Eukaryota > Metazoa > Arthropoda > Arachnida > Trombidiformes > Trombiculidae > Leptotrombidium > Leptotrombidium deliense. The sequence goes on from NCKV01000410.1 coordinate 5,124, forward strand.
TTGTTTCGTTAATTATTATAAATAATCATGTTCCTCAAACATTGGCAATGAAAAAAATGAAAATGTTGAAAAAACTGAAGGATTTACTGCCGCTTCTTTTAGCGGTGAAACCGAAGAAGAAGTTGATAATATTTCCGATTCCTATTCCGTGAGTATAGAGCAATTGTATTGCATGTATAAAAGGAGAGATGTGAATAATAGAATGAAGATGGGTGGAATGGGAGGATCGTCTGGTTTGGGAGGTTTAGGAGGTTTAGGTGGTTTAGGTGGGAAAATGGGAAACTTTTTTAGTTCACTGAAAGACATGAATGCAATGAACACAATGAACAATGTGTTGCCCATGAACTCAATGGAAATGATGCTTATGATGGACTGCATTGACATGAATGCCCATGGAATGGGAGGAAGCGGATACAATATAGGCAAAAGCGCTGGTGGTTCTTCATACAAAAGCGGGGGTTCGGGATATGGTGGGGGATCGGGGTATGGAGGGGGTTCTGGATATTCGAGCGGAGGAGGAGGATATAAGTCAGGAGGTTCCTCGTCGGGTTGGGGTGACGATTACGGATCTGGTGGCGGTAGCGGTACTTCTGGTGACGGATACAATTCATACGGCGGAGGAAGCGGTTCATTCAAAGGTGGAGGAGGGGGGTACGCAAAGGGAGGCAATCGACCGTCGGGAGGATATTAAGCGGGGAAACATTCAAGTAACAAATTTTTTAAAACAGAATTCTGAAGGACGCACTCGTTCGTAACTCGTTGAACATGAAGTTATTAACACCAGGTGGATTGATTCCACCATTAGTACCTCCGTTATTTCCATTTCTTCCATTTCCATCACCTTATTCTCTACAAATGAATCCACTAATGGGTACGATGGGAGCCATGAATATGGGTGGCATGATGATGAACATGAGATAGTCTCTACTTGTTTCACTACATGTGTTTACACATTCTTACACAAAACGTGTCGTGTTTTCCTGTTTGTGTTTGTGCAGTAATTTTATGTCGATTCAATGTTTTTGTAAGTGTTCCGTGTTTTCAAAGTCAATGTCGAACTGTTTGTTGCGTGTCTCTTGTTAAATATACAATTCGTTGCGTTTCATGTTTGTTGCATTTTTTGTACCAAATAAAAGTTAACTGTTTTTTGTTTTTTATTCACTTTCTGTGCTAAAAATCACAAAAACAATGCATTTGTTGGACGTTGTTTGGTTTGTGTAAAGTTCGCAGTAAATATTACTCGCGTGTCTTGACATCAGCAATCGTTGCTGATTATTTAATTAATGCGGAACTAAAACGCAATGTTTACGGCAAATAAAAATGATATTTTCTACGAAAACGTGATTAATTCAAAAGTTGAAAGGAAATCAGTATTTCCGATTCATGAGGTGTAAACTGCGGAAAGTCCGCTACTCAATTGCGACAATTGCGAAGATGTGCAGTCGACGAACGAGAAGGCCGTTCAGATAGATATACGCGCGCAGTGGCAAATGCTGAACGATCAACTCGAATGAATAGTGAAACGTTGATTGCTGCCGTGAACAATTTTGAATCAGGAAATCCCGAGCGTTAAAAAGAGAAAACAAACGCAACAGTAAACATATTTGCGAAAAGACGGAAATAAAAGTTCGAGGAAAAGCAACAGTTGCGTCGATTGTTGACGAATGTTTGCGAAACGAAATATTCTGAGAAATATCGCTAAAACAATAAAAATGCTTGAAATGATCCCTTTTTATTAATAGCAACAATTTGATAACAATTGAGGTACACTCAAGTGATGTACAATACAGCGTTTACTGATGTACCGCTCGTCTCGCATTAAATTAGCTTTAAAACAAATTACAAACGCTACAATAAAATGAGTATTTACAAATGTTCAGTGCGACAGATATGCAGTGATTCTCAGTTTACGAGAAAGGCGCCATCGTTCACAGATAAGTCCACTCACATAAACCGAGTTTCGAACAATCGTTGGGAATTCCAATCGGAATAATAGATAACCAATGATTCTGAGTGTGAATAGTTTCGATTTATTGTGTTACAAGTCCGTCACCAAATAAATTATTCTTTTGTACAAAAATAAATCATCATTTAAAAGCAGGTCTCAATCAACAAGTCCGTCGAGCGGAGAAGCGCACACACTTCCATGATGGTCACTGTGATGACTAATCAACGCGCCATTCGCTCCGTTACTTCCAATGTGTAAATCTAGCGATTAATGAAATAGTTACACTCTTACTTCTAATTAAATGCTCACCTTTTCCATAACAATTATTAGATTCATTCGAAATTTCAACAATATCTTTGGGAACGTCAACAAATTGATAAACTAATCTCTGGCCATCAACTTTAGCCAAAATACCGCGTTGGTAGTAATACCTGAGAGCGCGACCCATCGTCTCATAATTCATGTCAGGTTTGTTTTTGTGTAAACCCCATAAACGTGAAACAGCCTTTGAATCGACGAGCTTAAATATGCCTGAAACAAAAATTCAATTAAAATTACATGAAATAGATCGAAAAGGTCATACCTTTTTCTCGATTAGTCCACTTAATGAATCGAGGACAATACTCTTTGTCTTGTAAAAGTTTTAACAAAAACTCCCAGAGATAAGTCGTCGAGCCTTCTCTACTTTTACGTTTACTGGTAGTATTCGAACACGGAGTCGTCGCTCCTGTCATGTTTTCAAGATTCTTCGGTTTCCTACCCTTTTTTCTTTTCATTAAAGGATTTGTGTTATTGTTGTGAAAAGAGAGATCTTCGGCCACTCCCAAACTCATTCCTGTGCTTCCGACGGTGATGTCTGAAAATGACGCAATAAGCAACAAATAACAAAACCAGTGCGAAATACCTTTGTGATCGTTTGAAATCCGACAATGGTTGCTGAAGAAAGACGATGTTGTCGACAGCCCACTGTCAACTGTTCTAATTCTGGGCCCCGAAGAGCCAGTGTGTGATGAATTCCCTACTGAAGCATTAGCAGATAGCGTTGCCGATAAGTGAGGATGAGTCGTGTGCAAATGCTGTGTACTCGTTGCTCCTGTTGTTGAGGACGTACTTGTCGTCGGAGATTCCAGAGGGTACACATGTCTATGGTTCTGGTGATAGTGCGTTGCATGCGAAATGTCTGTTGTCTGAGACTGAGTCGTCGGATCTGAGAAACGATGGATTAGAAATGCAACATGCAAGCAATGCGCAGTTGATGCGAGCGGCAACAGATTGTCGCGGCGACCGTCAGCCTCGCGGCGCGAGAGAGGGAGACAGGGATGCGTCGAGATCGAGTCGTCATGGCTGCAGATGCGATATCGATCCTTGGAAGCACGTGGAAGGCTGCGAGTTCGTTTCCCTCTCTTCGGTAGTCGTGACGACCAGACAAATGCCTCTTCTGTCCTTGAAATATCATTCGTTGCCAATCGGTCGACGAACCAACTCAAGGCTACGCGGCGACTGCAGCCCAACACTTCCTCCACAAAGCGTGCACTTTCCTTCCACTTTCCTTCCTCCTCTGCGAACGTCGCCACAACTCAGCTCCACTTTTTGTGCAACTTTTGCGTTTCTGCGGCCGTGACCCTCGATTGCCGACGCGTCCCTCGCAATTGGGTTACGACGACGACCGGCGCTACCGATTCTATTGGTTGCCTATAGTCCGTATGATCGCTTAACGTTTGGCAACTCAGTGCCATTAACAAAAAGCGAACGCGGAAAGTGTTTGTTGCTTTTCTGCGAAACTTCCTCGTATTCTTAAATTCGTGTATTCATTTCTGCACACAACAATCTGTAATCGTTGTTTGCTGTTTACTCGCTTTTCGATCACCTCTCTGCTGTTTGTTCGCCGATTAACGCGTCAAGGGGCACTCAATGACGGCCACAATCGCATCGCAGGCCGCTCGCAGTCTATTGTTGTGCAACAATTGCTCAATTGTTGCCGAATACGTGTGCATACTGAGAGCAGCGCAATCCTCCCACTCGAAAGCATCTCGAATGTCGCGTCACAACACATATTTACTGGAGAACAGTGCACAACAACTGGCAACAAAAGTCTACATGCTCTCCGATCGCCGACTGACCCTAATGCACAGTAAATATGTGTTGTTGTTTACAGTTTACAACACAGTCGGTGCAACTACGAACTCCCTCACGTTTTAAGGTCACTGGGGCCCTCGGAGCGGAAGAGGGACGCGACACCTCCTCTTCACTTTCTCCGTCCGCGACAAATGTAATGCAAATTTAGTTTCCTAAAACAGCGCAATTTTCATGATTGTAGTATGACAGACAAATTATATAATTAGCTATCTATATCTCTGGATTGGGTATTGCGAAAGTGGCTGCGAGCGAACAGGAAACAGAGAAAGTTCGCAGGAAAAAGCAAACAACGATTACGACAATGAAAGCACGAGAGTTGCTCAGTGTTTCAATGTCAGTGGTTCAATGTACCGACGACTTTGTTGCCATCACTCAAGGTTGAGCACAAATAACAGCGAGTATTTTAAGCCTTCCTCTGCTGTCGTCGTTCGATGGCTGCTCAAGAACAGTGAATGTGCGATGTGTCCACATACATGTAAGATGCGTACAATTGTAATTGTTAACATTGTAAGAGCTTAATGACTGCAGTGAGTATGCAATGATTCGATGGCACGTTTTTGAACAGGAAATTCACGCAGAAAACAACTGCTTAAATAAGTGACGAATGCTAAAGTACACAAAACAGGAAATTTGCACGAAAAATCGCGTAACAATTCTCTCGCGAAACGAGGCGGTCGACTTGTGCCGCGGGCAGTGCCAGTAAAGGCCATCGAGGATCGACTTACATGTGTTCGAGCGGTGTGCTCCGGGATAGAAATAACCGTATTGATTCAATTGTTGCTGCTGTTCGTCATTCGAACTGTAGTGTGAATCGACATCCGAAACACCGGAATCTGCAGGCGAAGGCGGTAGAGGAGATGTGTTGGTCGTCGATGGGGCGACCAGTGCTTGTGCCTGACCATTCTGTGGAAGTCTTTGTAGTGAAGAGTAGACACCGTTGTTTCGGCTTTGTTGCAGAATGTTCTGCAGAAGTGTCGTTGGAGGCGAGTGGCTGTGTGTCAACGGACTCGCGATGCGTCTTTGTTGCGGGTTCTGACCATTTGCAGGTTCGCAGCCATCGACTGCAATGCAACACAGTTAATTGCGTTCTACTCTCGCGTTTCTGGGCTGCATTATTTATAGCAGGCAATGGGTCGCAACGCACAACGGTTCGCTGTGCTTCTCTCGGAAGTGTTAACAATGGAATAAAGCTGCGAGCAATTCACGGGAACTGGGGTTGCGAACACCGACTGAACACACTCCGCGTCTTTCAGTGCATGCATTCGCAGACGAAAGAGAAAGTCGACTCTCAGCTCTCCGCTGCTGTCAATACGGTGAATGCTGAGAATTAAGTGAATGCAGTGAACACAAGGACAGCTGTTCTGTGCACCGTAATCGCTGTTCGCTGTCCCACTGACCTCCAAACGAGAGTAACGGAGCTACTGCTCGGCTGTTCACTGCACAATCAATCGCAGCTTAGAAAGCAACCCTTTTCGTGCAATACAACGCTACTGTCGACGAATACATTAAAAGAATGTATTTCCTGAGCATAGAGAACGTAAATCTAGCAGCAAAAGTTGTGTGTGCACTGCAAGTGTTGTGGAAGAGTCAAGAAGATTGCAGAGCTTATAGTTAGCATTGAGTGAGTGCTTGTAAGCGCAGCGATCGTTGCAGCGATTGCGTTGTGATGAAGAATGCGAGCCTTGAAGGGTCGATGCCACCGGAACCGACTTCAAGGACAAGAGCCTATACCTGTCCGCCCGGCCGCTCGACCGACAGCTGCGTCTGTTTTGACTGCGGTAACGAGGCCGTCGCCGTCCGACAAAGGGTAACACAGACACCCCAAAGTGCATTAACGGTCTTTCAGGGCACAAAGGGCAGAAGGATGTTTAAACCCCAGTGACCCAGTTTCAGACCCTCTGTGAGACTATCATTGCACTCGTCGAACACACAACACACGGTGCATTACAGACAACCGTTGCAAACACTTCAAACACTGTGCGATGAAAAGTTTCCTCTCGCAGACTGGAAAACGAAACGCCACTCGACCGTCGGTCGGTTCACGTTCGCGGTGCAATACTTTCGGTCCACTATGGACTAGGCATCGATCGGCGGCTGAGTGCACAGCAATCACAGGAATGGTGTCACGAGGTTAAAAGGGAAAGTGATCATAATTAGTCGGCCAGTGGGTCACGATTCGCGTTCTGCTAAAACTTTCGTTTTCCAAGAGGAAAGTGACTGCGAGAGAGTATCGGCCAACAGACGAACACAAACAAATCATTCACAACACAACACTTACAGTAGCGCTTAATCAACGACTTCTTGTATCCGGGCTGTGTCAAGTCCCCAAGAGTTGCCCGTTTTCGCAGGGGCAGCGACAGGTCCAAAGCTTCGCTGTCGCTTTCATCGGCGCCAGAAATGCTGAGACGACTGAGCGCGGCGTCCGCAGAGACCCGTGAATCGCTGCACGCGATCGAAAAGTCCGCGTCCGAGTCTCTGCTGCCGTCGAAGATGTGAGCACCGGTCGAGTGTATGTTGAGCATTGCTGCGTTGAGCTCAAAGCGAAAGCTTCAAAGTTTGAGTGCAGCGATGTGCACTCACTTCCTTCTTTTGACACTGAAACTCCGCGAGCAGTGAAATAAGTGAGAGAAGCGAAGTGACAGCTCCGAGCTTCGAAGCAACAAACTGTGGTCGCTTTCGAGGACAGCGCTTTCGACGCAACGCTCGGCACTCGCAGTTTCGCAGTTCTCTCGTTCGCTCTGACAGCAGTGCTCACAGCATAAGCAGAACTCTGCAACAGTCAGCCTTCCATTCAACGAGAATGCAATCCCTGCATACATGACACGCCTTTCGGGGTTTTTTCACCCACTGTTTACCGAGACCTATCGTCGCCGAACGCGAATTGTCCGCACCGCTGCCCGAGCCCAGGAGACCCGTTGCGAGTACGGTGGCGGACGAAGCGCGATCAGTGCGCAGTGACCGACCGTGAACGGCGGCAGCGCAGCGTTGGCAACGTGCGCCCCCTGCGCCCCCGGCAGTCAACGATCGCTGCGGTTCAAGGCGAGTCACTGCTTAACGGCGCACAGAGCGCTCGCGGATCGCGCATCGACCGGAATGCGGCCACAGACTCACACTGCACACGCACTTGGCTGCCGATCGATTCAAGTTCACGTCGCATTCACTGCCAACTTAAGCAAGTCTCTGTTCTAGTCTGCTATGTGTGTGCTTTACTCATGCATTTGTCGATCGCTGCTCGCATAGACTTCGATTGCCTGCCACTCTTCCAATGCCGGCGGTGCATGTATGAATGCGCGACAAGAACCGAGACTGTTTTGCAAGCATTCTGTGAACACTATTTATAGCCGACCGCAAACACTCTCGCTTTCCATAGCTTTCCACATTAATTATAGTCTTTTCTCTGTATGAGCGTCTTTTGCGTTGGACATTACAAATATGTCGACGATTCGACGCTCCGCTCAGCGGTAAAAACATTTCTAGTCGAGTTGAGTTCAAGGGAAGTCAGTCTACTGTTCCCATTTGCAATCGTGCACTCACAACTGTCAGACTACTCTCGCTGCCAACTCTCGACGCAACGTCGACACTCACTGACGACAGGTCGCTAGACTGCAAACAGCGACCAGCGACCACTGTAACTACCGCATCGCCCATTGCCTGCTATCTTACTGAAACACAAAACGTTCCGCAAACAAAAACGGAACGGAAATACATTGCGCAAGCATGCAACAAAGTTGAGGAAAGTTTCGAATCACTGACCCGTTTGCAGTCTTGCGGTACTCGGGTATTGAGTCAACGCAGAGTGCAGAATTGATTTTGGATGAGTTGCGGACGTCGGAAGTGAGGGTACGGATGTCGTTGAATCTGGAAGCACAGCGGTATTTCCTCCGCTGTTTAAACGCCGTCGTCCTCTGTTTCGTGAATTTAGCACATTTGACGAACCATTTGATTGTTGTTGCGACGCTGTTTACAAACAAAGTCGCATTTTACAATTAAGCGCTCTAACATCACGTTTTCACACATCAAACGACAACTCGTTGAGAATTGATACAACTTTCAACTTAGTTATGCAACATAATCAAAACATTACCATCCAACAGTTGATCGGGGTTTGTTAAAAGTAGATTAGCATCCGCTTGAAATTCATCGAGTATCGTATCCAAATCACACAATGCGTTCGTTGTCCCATCGAGTCCTTCTTCTAAAAACTTAAGGTCGGTTGACGACAGTTCGCGGAGTTCGGGTGAATTGGGTGACAGTTCCTGAAACAATAACTGTACATCCGTTATTTGTATGCATCCTATCCCACACTAAAGGAACACAAGAAAACAAAACCCAACTTTCCTTTACCGTGTTTTGATTATTATGCGGAATCCATGGATGGCTGTTGCTGTGATTATCTATGTTTGCGTTAATTATAAAGGGCATTTTCCGTCAATAACTTCCGTTTCGACTTTAATCTCATTATTATTGCAGATCCGACGAATCGTTGCCGCAGAGCCACTATTCCATTACAACTCCTGCAAAAACATTTGTTTACGTTATAGTATCTTCGAATGTCAATGTGTCTCTTCATCTCCCGCTCAAAATACAACTTTCACTATTTTGCTTTTTTTATTTCCCGTGAAAGAGTTAACAGCAACTTTTGTTTACAAACAATCTATTGCAAAACATTGTACATATTGTGTATATCTTTGTTCGCACATCAGTTGAGTAATAACGGTGGAATGTGTTTATGTGTATTTGTAATCGAATGCAAAACATTGTTTCAGGCATTGAATATTAATGAAACATTCTTGAGTATCAAACAAAAGCAGTATCAACAAGGAATGAAAACACATAACATATGTTTCATCAATTTAATGTCGCTTTTCGAAGGCATCAATTAGACAACAGTGCTGTTGCATTTGAAACAACTATCGCGACTTCAATTTTAAAGAATGTTTTGATAGAAAAAATTTCTGAAAATAGAATTACACAGAAAACAATATAGATTATATTTAACAGCATTTTTGAAGCAAACTTCCTATTTCTTAGAAAAACATTTGTTTAAAAAAAGAATGTTTTCATTTGATTTCTATTTCACGGCAATGTTTTTAATTGTCACAATACGTTATCCAATAAAAACATAATTCAAGATAATATATGCAATTTTGAAAGAGCAACAACTGACAGATCTGGTTTTAACAATGAACAGAGGAATTGAAGTATTACAAGGTAAGTGTTAGACTGAGCGTGTTTATTGAATGATGAATACGTTTTATGATGAATGCTACTTTTTAATTTTGGCGTAAGATCAAAAAACGCAAATTGTAATCTGCGGATTGCAATAGTCAGCGTTGACAAAAGGGAAAGTGAAGCACTGCCTCTACAAGTGCTACGCACGTCTCCAATGTTGTAGTGTGTATTTGCAACAATTTAAACAACTGTCACACGATTCTTAGAATAAAGCGATTCGTTGCGACGAACGGTTCATTCGAATTTCAGTCAAAAGCCTTTTGATTGCTTTTGAGTAGAAAATGTCGCAACAAACACATAAATAGAAAAGCAATTAAATGCAGTAATTCTTCGAAAAGTGAAGCACATCAAACAATGTCTCGTGTGAAGGTTTGAATGACGCGCTGTTCTTTGGTATCGGAAAAGTAGACAAAATAATAGAAAACAGTGAACACTAAAGGAACTGCAGGAACTAAGAGGAACAGTGAGGCAACTTTGAAAGCAAGTGTGTCACTGCTGTGTACGGTACACTGTTACCAAAACAGTGCCGTTTCCGCACCGTGTCCCAATTACTGATCCTCCGTTCGTTTTGCTTGTCTCTCTGTATTCCTTCGGAAGCTAACTTTTAACTGGAAATCCTAATCCCAAAAATTTGTGTTAATAAACGACGGCTGTTCGTTTGTTTTTGCACATAATTTTATGCTTAAAATAATTCAAAACAATTTTTGGACACAAAGAATCTTTAACTCTAAATACAGGAAATAGACAATAAGATTATAGTGTAAACACATGCTTAATTAACAAAGAATGAAAATCAATCGGACAGTAATTAAATGCAAGAATGCAATTTTTCTCGAGTGTTCAGCGGCACCACAGTGAAAACGAACTGCAAAAAGAGTATTTACTATTCGCTTAGACAATTTTACAAAATAACAAACATGTTTTTCAATATCGAAACATTAATTATGTTTTGATGTCTCTCCTTTTACATGCAATCTTTAATTTCACCTTTGAGTGCAAAATATCGACAATAGCGATAAAGTCATAAACGAATGAAATAACAGTGCGTTTTAATGGCATTATTTACCAAAGTTAAAACTACTTTAATATAACTTTTAAAATTGGTCCGCAATGTTCGATTCGCAGTGTGCAGATCAATAGCTAATAAACGTGCGTCAAACGATTAATGTTTATTAGTCTCATCCTAAGCTTTGAAAATGGTGACTGCACCGAGAATTCGACGTTTTAACTGTTGCGAAATTAGAGAAAAAAATCGATGAAACAAAAGTAACAAACGAGACAAGTACGCGACTACAAGGTCTAGAACGTTCAACTGCTGCAGACTTGCGTTCTTGTTCGGCAGTCTCAAAGAAAGTGACATTTTAAATCCTTTTGACACTGTCATTCACAACAAGTTGTTTTTTGGCTAATTACAAGTTATAATTAAATACTTAAGAAACCTAATAAACTTCTATCGAAACAAGTATTGATGTGGGCGAATTGAGCGTGTGCAAACTATGCTTTACCGTCAAACGGTTCAAAGTATGCTTTTAAGGACACAAAAAAACAGTTATTTCTGTTTTCCCCGAACTTAAATCACTCCCAAATTAAAATCACTTTCAAGTGCATTATGTTCACCGAATTACTAGCGACACCTGCTAACATTATTATTCAATAGATAGAAAATACATTTACAAAAAACAAGTGTCCAATAACCTTTTCCAGGGACTTTCATTCGTTAGCAAACATTACTCTCTAAGAATATTACTTATCGAAATGTGCAGTAATTTTCCCATCGTTAATAAATCAAGGATGTTATTGAAACACCGTCGAACAGCTTTACTGACCCTCAATAAATTATCACAAGTTGTAACATGTTGTATAAAGCGGGGTAGTACGGTATTCATAATTAGAAGTAACTTATTCTTTCCACATTAACTTCACTAGTAATAATAATAATACCCTCGAATATTTTGACAATGAGCCTTCTATCAATTTTTTGTAATTTCAATAAGACCTATGCAAAATGAACACTTTTTCAAAAACATTAATTATTCGCGTGCGAACATTCAGTTGATTACACTTGCGGTGGTTAAAGAGTCACATTGAAAATTTATAGAGATTGTCACACAAAATAATAATAGTTAAACGCAAAGTTTGTGTAAAAAATAGTTTCAAAGTTAAAGAGACTGCACACGCATCGCCATCTACATTTACAAAAATAAACAAATAAGTTTTGCAACTGGTAAAAAAACCTGATCGACTATTGTGTGTTAAATACGCAAAATCATGTAATATGATAGCCGTATAAAATCTATCATACACAGTGTAATCAAATGTGTCAAGCTGCACTCGGTAATCATTCTATAGCATTACTATTCTACGGTATCATCACATAAAATAAAGTGATAGAAATTTAAAAGGCGTTGCTATTAAACTTAATCACATTTCGTAATAAACGTCTTTTTCTCAACAATCTAACATTTAAAAATCGACGCCATTACAGTAATATAAAAAGTTGAACTAATGTAAATGCGGGCGACAGCAAAGAATTGAGAAAAATTTTAAGGAATTTCAACCATCATCTTAAGAAGTAGTAGTTCATATACTTCGTGCTTAAGAAGTTCTAATTGTACTTTACTGTTTATATTAATATCATCGCGTAAATGCTGGCAAAATGGAGAAATCGAAAATTCAAAAACATTCAACAACGTATATATAGTGTATAAAGCAAATGTAGGAAGAAAACTATAAACATCGGTGAAATTTGAATTAAACTGTTGTCATTTAGTGGTATAATTAACAAGCTGAATAAAGGCAATTACAAAACAAAAGACAACAATCATACTTTTAATTATTCACATTATTGCGCTAAAAGAAAAAATTATCTTCCCGGAAACATTAATGTACTCAGCAAACACTTTCTACAACAGTCTAAAATAACAAGGGACAACTTTGCCAATGTTTCATTCAGATTTACAAACATTTTATGCAATACACTTTTGTCCCAAGTGTGACAAATTATAAAGGCTAAAATGTAATAATTCACACTTAGAAATTAATGAATTTCAGAAGATTTACCATTTTTGAAAAATCAAGACGAAAGAAAAATATTAGTCTTATCATTGATAACTTATCAACGATAAGGTATCATTTGCAATGGGAGCATGCAAATCAGTGGAATATTACTTGTTATTACAACAATGCAAATTAATTGAAATGTCTGAAAGCGATCTTTACACAAATCAGAATAGAACTTGTAGCAGCATTATAAATTCCAAAAAAGTATTAAAATTAATTCAAAATAAATTTGTATAACTTGTAACTCTATCTCTTGTAAACTATAGTTACGCAAGATAACTGTGCATTATTTTGAAACCTCAGACGTAATTATAATTTTAAAATGTTGGAAATCATGTTTTCAATATCAATTCATGGAAAATTAAGTACCACTTTTGACAAAAAAATTCAATGTGCCTGTATTATTTTAACTTCACGTACTCCAATGTTAACTAGTCACATATCACATAATTCCAGATAAATTTCAACGCGAGGGTTGAAAACAATTATCGAAACTACTTTGAATAAATACGACGAATTTTCAATAGCGGTATCAATGCACACTTGCGATCAAAAAAAGGTTAATATTTTTCATAGCAACTAAATTGAAATATTTAATATGCAATAAATCCCACGACAAACCGAAATATTAATGATTCAAAATGTGCATCTACAAAGTTGGACAAAGCTGTGCTCACTCTTCACACATGTGAAACATGATTTCAGTTATTCAGTAACAGACAAAAAGGAGAAAATAACATTAATTTTCGACAATTCAGCATAAATTTACTAAAACCCAATCACCGCATTTTTCGATACAGCTGAACACAGTTACCGATTGGTACAAATTACGCGTAT
>NCKV01000411.1:0-18324 GCA_003675905.2 Leptotrombidium deliense
GTTAGTGTTCAGTAATTACAGTTTGCTATGCAATTGAAGTGAAATTGCGAAACGCAATAATTATTTAAAGAAAATCGAAGAGACAACGAGAACAGCAGATGCCGTGAAAGCGAATACGAGAAATTATTGATCGGACAACGCGCAACGCATGTCTACCGCGATTCGGTGTCGAAAAGTGCACCACCAGTATTTCTGCAAAAGTAGTCGCGAAAAATGGCCGCTCGATGTGCTCCTGTGTTTCTATTAAATAGCAAAATGTTATTCACTACTTTTGTGATGTTCGACGTTTTACTATTCGGAGTAATGTCCCAAAACACACAGGCTGAGATTATCTTCGAAGCTGCTTTTCAAGGTATTGTTTAATTAGCTAATATAAACTATGTTTTTCGATGTCGGCACATCTATCTAACCGAACAATGGGATACAATTACGTTTAATTACAGGATACTTGCCAGCTAACATTTCAATTCCGTATCCGTTTCATTTCTTTTTACCATTTTTTGCACTTAATTCCAAATTAATGTCTGCGATTAATAAGTCACACTTATTTAGATGAAACGAAGTACTTTGGCGACACGTTTTTACTGAAATTGAAATTTATTTTCTTTATCTTTATTGTTCGCAGTTCATTTCTTTAATTGAATATTTATTTGTTTTTTAACCAATTTTGTAATGTTTATCGTTCGATGCAAATTTTTACTTACATTCAACTTTGCATTCAAAAGAACAAACAAACGCCTTAGAGTATGTAGACAGTTGAAAAAATAACAATTGAAAAATTTTTATTTTATATTTGAATTATAAATCTTTTCGTTTCAATTATTTTTATTTTCGCATCAAAATTGCAAATGTAATGAAAAAAAGCGAATATTTTGAAATGCATTTTCGATTGACGTAATTAACTCTCAACGGAACTTATTAAGCGATGCAATTGCATTCAATTTTCGTTTCTCTAATTAGAAGTCAAGTTTTATAAGCAAATTTTAAAAGATTTGCAGAAGAAAATTAGTTAACTAATTAATGTCATAAGTGAATCGCAGAAATTTGTCTCAAAAGAATGAAATACAGTCAACTGTATTTTAAATACACTGTGAATGCAAAGATGCTCAGTTTTGTATATTAACATTTGTGAACTTTGTTATCAAGTGAAACACACTTGTTTCGCTGTCATTCAAAATGAAGTGAATGTGAAACTGTTTTACTGTAAAACTTAACGTTTTACGCTTTGTTTTTTCATATCTACACACTTTTCACAGAACGCCTACGATTTGTACGATTGCTGTTCATGAGCAAAAAAGTAAAGCAAAAATCTTTAACACTTTTCTTCACTCGTTTGATTTACAGTCTTTCAAACGACACATTCGACGACTATTTGCGAAGACATATTTATTGTTTTCGAATTATTATTTTTAAGCGAAATATGAACGCTTTTTGTGATAAATTTTAGAACAGCTAACTTTGACGTTTGAACTTTTCAACAGCTTCGCTGTGTTCACGACAAATTTCACAGCGAACTGATTTCGTGTTAATTAACATTATTAAAATCGCGGCTAAACGCTGCGTTCATTCTGTTTTCACTGTTAAAATGAAATTCAAGTGAAAAACGATCAAACAAACCTTTGGTACACAATGAATGCGAAGTGTACACAAAGTACGACGAATACTAGGCTGTATAACATACTGTACTGCAATGTGTGTGTTTTTGTAGTCTCAATTTATTTTTTAATTAACAAAAAGCGTTGTAACCGTTTACGTCTCTGGAAATGCATTAAATAAAAGGAAATAGAATTCTCATTTAGCTCTATTTCAATGCATTCGAAACATTAGCGACAAAACACATCACATACACACTGATTTCAGCATACAGTGTACAGTGTGCACTGTGTATGTGTGTGCGTGTGTGTGTGTGTGTGTTCATTGTGTACACATCTTAAACATACTCACTCACATAGACACACAGTTTGTTCTTTGCATTTCTCGCTGTTTATGCATTTCTGCGAAATCGAAATCGAAGGCAGTAAAGAGAGTAAAGCGAAGACGAAGTGGTGAACATATCGATCAACGAGTCTAATGTTATGTGTGTAATTCTGTTACTGCTAACCGTTTGCCAGCCGTTATAAAATAGTTTCCACTCAAAAAATTAGAATTTATAAATAAATGCTAATTCGAAACGACACCGAATCTGGTGCGGTTTTGTTTTATACAATGTTTGCTGTTTGCTTTTCGCAATGTTTTAATGTACAACGCATTTTCGACATTTTTAATTAAACTACGATCTCGACGTTGTATAACGCGCAGCGAATAATGATTATTGATTCCATTTTTGGCTGCGTTTGGCTGCACTTTCGATTATTTTTGTTACACAATTTTCGCAATCATTTCGTTAATTGATTCCACAGAAATGAAATCCTCTGCAATTTTCTCTCTTTTTAATTTTTCGGCAATTATTATATTTCGAATGCTAAAATGCAAAGTGATTTTTGAGACTTGAATATTTTGAATGCAATTAATTTCAATGAAATATTATTAATTCAAACGCTTTTCTATTCAATTATTTTGTAAATTTCGTCGAAAACTTTTAGAATGTTAAATTTCGGTGACTTTTATTGATTTTTTGCATTCATTGCGTTGAACACTGTGATGTTGAAATGAAAGACATCAAAGAAGCAAAAAGTCGTGCATGTATACATATTTGTGTTCACATCATGTCACATTCGTATGCATATATTTTTATTCACATTTTCGCGAACTTATAAAATTGACGAATGCGATGAACAAAGAAATCGATTTTAAATCAAAAACTTCACTCTTCGCGTGAATTAAGATTGCAAAATGAAAGACACACACACAACACACATTAATAGAGAAAAATACTCGGAAACTAAACTTCTTTGCTCTTTATTGTACGAGCTGATATATATATATATATTCGCGCACATTTTTTATATTTTTGCACAGACAAATTCCGCTGTAATTCTATGTATCGATTTTTTATCAGAGACGGCAGTCAATACTCTCTCTCTCTCTCTTCTCTTCTCTCCGCGTTTTTCAACGCCCAAATAATTTTTACACACAAAATGTAAGCCGTGACTAAAATAGTACACTTCAAAATCCGATGCATTTACTAAACATTTTGTTTCACAACGTTGTTTTACACAGGAATAGACTAACGAAGCGCATTCAAAACGAAAGCCGATTTAAATGCGCATTAATTGAAGAAACCGCACTCAAAACTATACACTGTATGTTATATTGCATATTGTACATGTATACTATAGCTGTTCGTGTACTATGTCTTTGTATATAAATGACTCGTAATTATCTGCACAGGAATTGAGTGAGACATGTTTCCTGCGTTCTCTTCGCTAGTAAAATATAATAATAATGGCTTTCGACGACAACAGTACTCGATGAGTAATAAAAACGGCTCATAACGCTTATAATCCATGGATCCGTTGATCCATACGCAGCTAGAACTCACAATTCGCTACTCGCCATTTATGTATGCTGCATTCGCGTGCACAACTTTTGCTCGACGCGAAAATCGAATCGAGAATGCAATACTAGTCGTCCGAGTTTTATTTATTAAAGTTAATACCACAGATTTTCAATATGTTGCAAACAACGTCGACGTCTGTGTTTTTTCTTCTTATATTGTTTTGTTTTCTTCGCCTTTTATATTGGGTGTCGTATTTCAATGTTAATAAACATGGTAACAAAATACGGCGGGAGATGAATTCGTCGTGTCAATAAATAAATTCTGCATTCGTGCATTATGCTTTGCATTTCAAATCGATTAATTATGAATTATGAAATATGAAAAGTTAAATAAGTTATCTGTTATGAAAACATTTCTGTTTCGCATCAATTAACTCAACGCAATTTCATTCTTATCTTCGCTTTGTTCTTTTCTTTGCTTAAGAACACAATACGTTTCAATAGTCATATTCATACTCATACTGATTCCAGTATTTATTGAACTACATATTACATCCAGATATACCATTCTAGCGAACAATATTTCATGCATTTTTCTCTCAAAGTAAAAACGTGTCGTGAAAATATTTTTTATTATTCACGCAATGAATTGAATGATAAAGAAGTAAGGAATGCAAAGAAGAATATATTAAATAATAATAAAAGTGATTCCGAGATGCAACGTCTTTGCAAAATTTTGCACATACTTTCGCTCTTTTATTAAATTTTAAACGGCATCATTTGTGCGTTGCACAGAGTGCCAGAGTAAATAAAAAATACATCACATCGTGTATTGTGCAACACTCGAGTAGACATTTTCAAGTGGTTGAGGCTATCGACTCAATTTTTATGTTCGATTTTCATTTCGAACAGCGAACGTTACGATTTCGGTGGAACCACTCGAAATGTTATTTTATTTCGTTATATTAACTCTCGAAACGCAAAAATCGCGAAATCAGATATTTCGAAAAATTTTTATTTATTGTATTTATTTATTTCACTGCAATCGTCAAAATTGTATCGAAATGATTCTCGAAATTGCGATGACAACGATGTACACGTTCGTCCAAAATTATAGTCAATGTAGCGTAATGCTCAACACAGTGATTCCTTATGACTGATTGTTGCTGATAAGCACATTAATTTTGAGCGAAAGTGTATTTCGATTGTATTTGAGTTGTATGTGCAATTTTATTGCCCATTTATGCATTCAAAATTAAATATTGATACTTGCTGCAGCGAATACATCACATTTCGTTCATGCTTTTTTATGCACATTCTGGCTGGGTACTCGTTTAGAATGTTAGAATGTGGCCATTAATTTTTTTGCGGTCAGCAAATCGTTGGCATTTTTATTATATTTCATAAATTAACTTTATTTTTATTGTTGTTGTTTTTTTCGCTTTTGCTATTTGCTTAAATATTGCAATCTTTGTTTAGCAGAAAACACGAAAAGTAATAACAGTAATAATAATATAATAATAATAACATTAATAATCGAGACTTTTTTGTAATTAATTAAAATGCGCACTAGATTTACGCGAAAAATCGTTAATTACTTTCTATGTGCCGCAAAAAACAAGGAATAGAAATTTTTTCTTCTATTGTACTTTTTTGTTTTTCGTCTCCATTTTCATTTTTAGTTTGAAAATTTTTAGTTTTTTCTTCGACGAAAAAAAAACAATTTTGCGAAATGAAGATGAAGAGTGAAATGTTGTTGTTTTTTCTCCTTCATTAATTACATGTTTTTTTGCGTTTACGAACATTGAATGTAAACGGAAATGGTTTGAAAACAAAAATTGCTTGCTTTTCATTCAACGTGTCAAACAAAATGATTGCAGTCAATTGACGAACTTTTTTAGCATTTTTTGTTTTCTCATTTTTTAATTACGACCAAAATGTTTTTTCTTATTGCAACTTGTTTAATTTGAAAACCTAATTAAGAAATATTTATTTGTTCACTTTGTTTATAATGAAAAACAAACAATCGATAATTTTGCAATGAATTATTAAAAAATATTCTTGAATAATAATAATGGCTTTGATATATAGCGGATTACATATTTGTTTATCATTTACATGTGAAAGCATTTTAAACGTTTCATTCATCAAATATTTATGAAATATGAAAAATGAAATGAAATGTTTTTTGTTTCATTAGGAAAAAGAGTTTTACACATTATTTTAGTGATTCATTTTTTGCAAAATAAATGTTTCATAAAACTTATATTTACTTTTAAAACCGTTCTATATGAACTTTAAAAATGTTCTAAACAAAAGTTTGCGCTTTGTTTGCGAACAAAAAATTGCGTTCTAAAGAAAAAAGTTGAAGAAGTGCACTTTACTGGTTTTTTCTTGGGACTAAAGCGATCTATTCTTTCTTTTTTATTATAACTGTGTTCAGCACTTTTTAGAACTTTTTACTCAAAATTGAATAGAAAAAGTGGAGCTTGTTTATTGCAAACACGTATATACAAGTATATGTATTTTTGCAGCATTGTTGTTGCATCGAGTATATTATCGTCTTGCTCACAATTCGCTATATATATTTTGCTGCTGATTTTACTCGCAAAATATTTCGCAAAAGCGAAACAAGCAAAAGATGAGAAATGTTGAAAATATTCGCAAATATTAATATTCACTCGAAAAATGTTCAACAAAAGGTGAGCAAAGTGGTGTTGCATAATACAGTTTTAGCATATAAAGAGATTTGAATGCGAAACACTTTTGTGAAGAAAACACATTCGTATTTACTGCTGTTGTTCATTGTACAGTGTACAATATTGTTTTATTTGTTTTTGCAATTCTTCACTAAAGCAAAGCGAAATTAAATCATATTTAATGCAACGCTGAGAATATGAAGCAAATAATATGTAAATACACGTTTGTATGCTTATAAAAAGCAAAACACTGCGAATCTTAATTTTATTAAAACGTGACTACATTGAATGTCTTCGCAGACAACATATGTGTCCATATTTTCAATGTTATTTATTTGTTTTTGCGAAGTAAGAAAGGAGGGTTAAAATGAATGGATACTCGACTCGAAACTGGCCGAGATTGAATTACGAAAATCGAAATCGTTTTCTTTCGCTTCGCACTGTTCGTTGCACTTTTATTTCAAAACACCATTTTTTACAAGTAAGAAAAATATGTTTCTTGCTTTACTTCACTGTACATTGTAGAATTGAATTTAAGAAGAAGTTATTCATTCATACGTGCACACATATATATTAAGTAATGAAAGTGAAAGCAGCGGCAGTAGCATGAACATTGTCTCGAATTGTATATTGTTCTGTGAATGACTTCGCTTGAAGTCAACAGTCACATATTAAATACATTTTTTGTTGCTTTTCGAAAAGCTTCGAATCGAAGTGATAAAGAAAAGTAAATCGCGCCGCACAGTTGTATATGTTGTACATGATTGTCTGTATTGCACTTTATTTCGTTATATCAGACGACCGAAAATGATTAGCTTGATTATAACAAATGTTTCTTTACTGTTTTTTGAAAAATGGTGATGCAACGAAACGTCGAATGAGAAGTGAACTGAACTGAACTCACATTCAGTTAACTTTTCTTTTTCGTATTGCGTTTACACTGAAAATGTTCATTTCATTGCATCTGCTTCACTCTCCATTTCGGCTCACAATTACTGTTCTCGGTGTACTTAAACTCACTTTTACGTACTTTTTATTATGCTTGAAATGTGTTTGAATAGAAAAAATGGAACCAAAATTGTTCGAAGAACACAGATAATGACATCTTTTCTTCTTTTCATTTCGAATATTTGAATAAAAAGTAAATTTTCTCAAATACACACTTTTCTTCAGTTTTGCTAATAAAACAAAAGCAGAATGCGTTCCATGTAATTATTCATTGATAGCCTGACGTGCACTTTTTTCACTATGTAACATGCTATTGTTAACGATACTTTTTGTTACAAAATTTTTCTTTGTACTATGTAAGTGTACGCAAAATTGTCTTTCTTTTATCTTCGCCTTTTTTCGTGTTTAATGTTCACAAATTTTCGGCGAAATAAATTGTGCGATCAATTAATATAATACTATTTTAATGCCAAATGTAAGCATGCTGTTTCACGCAATTCATTTTTATTCTATTTTTACTAATCATTGTAATTATAATTCATCATTTCAATGTATCACACACATATTCTAACAATGAATCTTATTAAGTAATACTACACACATTGACATTAAATAAGTAATCTTTTGAAATATTTCTAATATCTAAAAATGTATAAATTTGATACTTTTCTCATTTTATTTAAATACCAGAAATATGAAAATGGAGTGAAAAACATGAAAATATAAAAATATCAAATTTTACAGATCCTTTTTTCTCAGTGAAATTTTATTTTTTCGAGAAGATAAGAGGATATCGAATAAACTTCTCATGAAATAGAGTTTATGAAATATGAGTTATTTATTTCATATTTTACAAGCAAAATATTGTAAATATGTATTTTACGAACTTTTTTTGATACACTTCTTTTTGCGTAAATAAAGCGCAACGCAAAAGTCAACTCACTTTGCTCTCCGTTTGTTTACTTATTACGTTCTTCTTTTATTCGTGTTCTTATTCGCGATGTAAAGATTAGAGCCGAAAATCGGATTGCAAAGCATTCGCTAGCTCAAACAATAAAAACATCGCAGAACCGATGATCTCCCTTCTTAGGTTGATGTCTATTCACGTCCACTGTTTTGTCTACAATAAAAAGTGAAAACATGTCGAGTAGATCGCCTGAATTAGCCACATCGCTCTTTCGTCGTTTAAGCATTTTCGTCATCCATTTAGGCATTAACGAGTTGAGTTGCAATTTTACTTTTTCTTTTCACTTCGCAAATGTTATTCAACTGTAAACGTCGTGCTCAATTTTAAGATCGACATATGCTTTGAAAGATTATTGGTCATCGCAAATATCAAACATAATCAATAACGCGAAGAATTTTTCTTATCAGAATCCATAACAGCTGTTAAATTTTGCTTTTGTTTGCTTTTAAAGCAAGAAATGCAATTATTGAGCAAGTTATGACTTGCTGTTTTGTTCATTTTTATTTCAACAAAGATTAGGAGAGTAAAAAGTTGAAATGGCCATCAATTGATCGAGTGCAGTTCAAATGTGATGATTACTATGTTCTGCATGTGTAACCTTTTAACTCTACTTTTATTACTATCACAGTAAATATTGGAGTCCATTAAACGTTACATTTTTTCACTTTGTTTGCTTTTTAAAAGCGAACCGTAATCGCAGTCAATTAGCGTTCGCAATGTTGGCCGTTAAGTCTTTACATGACTGCAATACAACGACAAACACACAGCAACAGCAACAACACAAGCTGATGGTGTAATATATCACAAGTCATTTTGTTTGACCACCTTTCAACACTTTCAAATATAATTACGATTAAAAGTGATGACCAAGCTAAAGCAGCTTTAATCCGATATAAAAACAAACAAAGATTATCGCCGTTCGACAAACATCGTTGCGATCGTTTTCAGCTGTCGATCGATCGCTTAAACAAAAAATGCTAGAACTTTATTCGATAACCTATTTTGAGACCAATAAACTTTTTTTTATATATATAATAATTTACTATTTTCAGGAAAATATATTTTCCTTTTTACTTACACTTTATTACATTTTCTGCTTTTATTTTTATTTAAAAGTCGATCAAATTTTTTGGAAACACTTTCCGTGAGAAAAAGTACTGAATTTTTATCCACTCGCAAATTGGGTGTAATTTTAAAATTTTTCATTGCTTATTAGGGGTAATTTTAAGTTATAAAAAGACATCTAGAATAAATAAGAACTTATATGTGTTTATAAGTGTGGGCAATTTTAACAAGAAATATTGAATCGCCAAATTTTTGTGATCGTTTTCTTAACATTGACATGAGCGTAATTGGAAATGCGACGTTCAACTCTGTCTGCTTGTGATTATCACTTTAGATAAAGTATAACGTTGACGGTTTCGTTTTGTTGCCGAAACGGCTGCTGTCAAAAACAACGTTGAACGTTTCACACATTCGCTGCGAGAGTATAACGCACTCGTACTAGATGAGAAAAGTGAAAACGAGAAGGAATGAAATTGGGTACCGCAAAGCGCGACGATTGAATAGACCATACCTTATACCTTATACACTATGGTGTTATACAGCGCATCGAATTGTATGTGCGTGTTACTCCGCTTCGGGCCATTTCATGCATTTATGGATCATCGCGTTTCACTTTCACTTTCTTTACACAGAAAATAGTTGATTAGTTCCTCAGTTACCTTAACACTAGCTAACGTCTCGTTTCGTCGATTTACTATGTATCAGCATTTTTATCTCTTCACTCTTCTGCTTCTTCTCTTCGGTTCACTTTTCGTTTTTTTTGTATTCTTAAAAATTGGCAACCAACAGTTCACTAAAGATGTTGAATTCCGAACTTAAACTCAATTTCTTAGATGCGAAAAATCGGCTTCAGTTTAACGAGAAACGATTGCATCGAATTTATTTTCGTTTATTTATCTGACTTTCAAATTTACAGAATTCTGTGAGATTTCAATCTTCTTGCATTTATATTTATCGTGATTACAATTTTGCTTGAGAATAAAATTTTTGTTTTAGTTTCATTACTTTTCAAGAATTTATAGAATTCAAGCAAAACTTTACTTCAATTGCTATGTATGAGCGAGATGATCAGAGTGTGAAATTTACTTTAAAATTTACACTTTCAAGAGATTTTAACATATTCATTGTTTCTTCAAATAAATTAAGTTTACTGTAATTTCTACAAACAATAGTCTTCAAACAAAATGATTCTGTTTAAAAATTAAATGTTATTTAGTTTTCTTATTAACAATTTAAGTGAACACATTTTCGTTGTTTGTTGTTTTATTGCGCTTTTCAATTGCAAAACAAAAAAACAATTTTTCAAAGTTTACAAAACGATGTGATTTAAAAGAGGTTTTACAGTCTTGTTTTCGCCAAGTTTTCAATTTTTGAACAGAAATACATTTTTTACTGAAAAAAATATACTGAAAAGTGTACAGAAATGTAAACGGAAATAGTAACCGTGCGTGAACGGATTGTTCGCTATTTTTTGTTCACTGATTTCACTCTTCGTTTCAAACAATGCAAGTGAACGCTTGAAAAGAAAAGAATTCGAATCACAGTTTGACTGTAACTGAAAGACGGACAAATTGTTGAAAATGTTTGTTTGCAAGTACACGTAAAACAAACAAATAAACAGTTTTTTATTTTATAAAGTTTTGAAAAGGTAAATGTTTTGTTTTGAAACACAAAAAAACGTAAACATTAGGTAATGCAATTCTTTACTTAACTAAGGTTTATAAAAGCAACAAAAGAGCTTTTACATTAGAAAAGTATTCCATTGTTAATACAATACATTCTTAGTTTACTTACAGTTTCATTCAATTTTTGTAAACAAACAAACAACAATTTTTGAGAATGTTTTTACAAACTAAGAAATGTTTGCAAACAGTGTATAGTAATTGAAGTACATGTACATGTACATGTATGTGTGTGTGTCTGTGTCTACGTGAACACACATGCGTTTTATTTGCACTCACATTCAGACATTCAGCTCTTTATTTCAATATTTGAACAGAAAAAGGTTTCCTCTTATTTGACTTATTAATATAAAAGTTCTAACGACGTTTTCGGCGAAGTTTACTCTAATAATGTTTTCATTCTGTTGTTATTATTATTATGGAATTCGATTCGCTTACTTTTATTACCAAAATCACCGCTAAAAGCATTTCACCATGTTTATAATGACGTAAATACATTTACATTCACTTCGATTGTGAACAGAAAGTAAATCAAATTAAAAAGCAATTTTAACATCTTATTTATGTGACTTAATTTCATTATAAATGTGAAAACACAATCAAATTGGCAAATACTTTAATCGACTGCGAAACATGCGACTAAAAGTAAGATTTATATTGCAAAAATTAATTGAATGCAATAATTTAAGCAAAAGTGAAATTAAAACAAAAATAAAATTATTTCAAATTTCGCAAATCGTCTTAAAAAGCGATTACCAGAAATGATGTTCAGACTAGTAATTTACTAGTAATCATTTCTATGTAAATTGAATAACTTGTAAATTTTACACTGTATAAAATTCGTTCTACAAAATACTCGACTTTAGCCTCAGCTTAATAAAAATGTAATAATTCCTTTGAAAATTGAAATTTTATTCAACAAAAAAACAAAAACAACAAAATAGACACGCAATTGATGTTTTTGTTGTTGGTGGTGATGTGATGTGAAATCGCTGTTGCTGGATGTGCCGATATCGATTCTAACTTCTAACACATACCGTAATGTGCAATGTAACACATTTTTTCGCGAACATAGGCGAATGTCAATCGAATGGACCATGTCAACACCTTTGCTTCGATTTACACGACGGAACGTTCGAATGTGCCTGCAGACAGGGATACACTCTTTCTGACAATGGATACGCTTGTATCGGTAAGTTTATGTAGTCGAGCGATTTACATTCGAATGCACCATAAATCGAACCCTATTATCTGTCGCTGCGAAATTTAGTGAACACAATGCAAAACATAGTCGTTTAAGTTAATAAAAATATTCGTTTCAATGATTTGCACGTAAAAGAAAATTTCATTTCATTTGATTCGATGAAGCCTTTGAATACATTCATTTCATTTCATATTTATTACAATATGAACGATATTCGCGAAACTCGACTCAAAGTTCAATTCTGTGCCTTTCAACAAGGAAAGCTGCATTCTGCGCTTCTTGTTGTATTCCAAGTGAATGAATGAATGCAGCGCTTATTAAATATGACTGCTGCTCTCAATCAATACACTTTATACATACTTGGTGCTTTATATATTTCAAACGCGGCTCTATTTACATATTTCTCTAATTTTTCATTCCGCATTTAATTAAAAAGTGATATTAAAAACACACACACTTCTTATTCTTTGTTTAGTTCAGTTATGAATCTAATCTTTTTCTAAAATGACACTATACTTTACTTTACTTTGCTGACATATATTATTGATTTTTGTGCTTTCTTAAGTGACATACTGTCTTCAAAAATCGGTCATTTCTTTCGGTCATTCTAAGAAGACGAGACAAGAGACTAAAAACTTTTAAAACATTGTTTTTTGTTCATCATTGTTCAATTCGCAAACATAAAGAATTTATTTCTCTTTCGATTACCAGTGAAGCGTTGAAAATAAATTTTTCAAATAAGACTAACATGCTGTTTCAATTGCATTTTATTGTGTTTAGAAAAAAAAATTTTTTGAAACAATTTTCTCGCGTTTATTGATTTGGATTTTGTTTTCCGATTTCGATGTTTATTGTTGCGAAATATAATATTATTGATTATTGTTTCAGGCGTTAAATAGTATTCGCATTCATCGTAAAATATTGTTCACCATGTTCGTGTTTACTATTCACAAATCAAAATGCAAAATACTTGTTTGTTTGTTGCTTGTTTGCTTAATTTTTGAAAAGTAAAATTCGTTTTAATTAAACATGACAAAAGAAGGACAGCAAGTCATTGAAAACGAAAATATTTCATAATTTATATTTAGCGAAAACATTTTTACGTTTTCGGGAACACAAAATGTGAACATAACTTTTAATTAAATATTAATTAATCAAAGCGAATACGCATTGTGATCTACTTGTTTTGTGAACTCTATTCTTGCTTATTTTCATTATTAATCATCTCGCAAACGTTATAATTAAAAATTGAACATAACGAATAGTATTTACTAAAAATGCGTGATTTTAATTTCAAATAAACAGAAATAGAGTAAATCGTAAGATTAGATTCGTGACAGTGAAATAAGTGAAATAAGATTAATTATATTTCAAGTGCTGCAACGATAATGACACGCTAATTGATGTATTAATTGCACTCATTACGCACGCAAATTAATCGAAACACTATTAAGACGAATAAGTGTATCAACTTGGTATGGATTGCAAGTGATGCGCAATAATCCGAAATCTTTTCTCGTTTCTCGCTAGCTAATAATGCACACTAATTGTCACACAATTTTCGTTCATTACTTTTCTTATAATATTCTTAAGCAATATTATTATACTACAACACTTTGTTGAAATTCAATGTGTTAAGTGCAAACGTCTGGAAATTTATTAAACAAGCAGTATATGTTAATGTTTAGACAATAAATTTTACTAATTAATATATTATGAATATTCACACATTGCGTTTGAAGTCGATTTCTTTTGTGAGAATTAATGCTCACGAATAGTACACATCGTGATGAATTGTTTGCTGATGCACACATGTGTTGTTTCATTTGAAAAGCAGTGAATTGAGTTGAGAAGCAAATAAACTGTATTATGGTTGTCGGAAGTGTACGTTTTGATGTTTTGATTCAATTCGATTCATTAGCAAAGATTAATTGCGAAAGTTTGCATTGAAAGATAGAGAGGAAACATTAACGATGCTTAATTTAGAATGTGAGTGTACAACATTTCTTACAAAAGTTTAAAGTGTGAATGAAGCAACTCGTGTGTGCGTTACTTGTGTTCATTATGCAAGTAAATTAAATGTGAACAAAACGAGAAAACGTTAACTTTTAACTGATGATTCAAGTGATGCGGAAAAGTGAGTAATCTGCTCTCGTTTCTGGAGAAACAAATAATGCAACGAATCGCAATCGAGAAATGCTGTCGATTTACAATCTTTCACGTTTCGCACAACATTTTATAGCGAAATCGAATAACGGTGTCTTTTAAGTAAGTGAAAGCTGTAATTTGCAGTCTCTTTGCTTTTATTATACAACTTCTTTTCTTGCGCTCTTCAATCGGTTAAATGAATGAATGAATGTTAGCGAATCGTTAGCGATGACAGTTGTCCAATCAATACATATGTAACTTACATATTTGCAAATATGATGCATCGTTGTAAATATGCATCGCAAATAATAAACGGAAAGAAGTTGAATTCATAGCGACGAGCATTTTGTAAAAACGAGGGACGGAAATCTGCCATTTCTCTTTTTGCAATCCGCACATTCATTTTATACCATTTATATTCGCACAAAGAAAGAGTGTTGTGACTTTGAATTACGACGACTGAGAATGCGAATAACGATGCAACGAAATATTTGCGAGAACGTATATAAAAATTAATCAAAGCAAAAAGCGTTGAGTGTGCAGCATCCATGGCGCACTTTCGAGAACTCTTCTATTCTTTACAATCTTTTCCTTTTTTCATTCTTCACGTTTTATCAAAAATACGATTAACAGTGCGATGAGCAAGCAACAAACATTGTGTATATATCGCTTTGCTAGTTATCGAATTTATGTTGCTTTTATTCACTAATTAGATTCACTATGAATGAATGAATTATACGAATTATGAATTTTTCGTAACGAGCCGTTATTTCATTGTGACCATTGTCTGCTGATTTATTCTAGCCATTTTCCAGATTAAAAATTAAAATTGCTGTCCAGACACAATCAACGTTTGATTACATTTTTTGATATCGAACACATATTTCGAGAGCAAATATCAAGTATAATGCATTAAACAATTTTCTAGTATGTTTGATGTGCGTTTGATTTTTGTTTTGGTTTCACGTCTGTTTTCAGCTTCATTTTCGCAATCGATTCTTCGTTGGTATTCTTTTTTACTGTTTTTAGTATGCTTCGTTTTTCGGTGCACACACACACTTTTTTTGTTCTTTTGTTCTTTCTATTATTTCTTCTCACTTTTCTTTTATTTATCGATTAACTTCTGTTTTATACAACAACTCACATCACACACACAAAACACATTTCTGCGACTCTTTCATTCGTCGTCACGAAAACATTTTCTTCGAGACATCAAACAAAATGCGAATGAAACGCTTCAATCCGTGGATGACAGAGTAACACATTACGAGATGGTTTTACCATAGTTACACCACACTCACACACATACACACACAGTATATTTATACACAGTACACACCCAAAGATGCTGGTTGTTATGCGATACTTAATCATTGCACGAAATTTGGTAATAAAAAAGTCGTGTTCAGTGTGAACTGTGTTTTCGACGGCATAAATATTTCCTTTTTTCACCTAAATTCTATCCTTACATAAAAAAAGCTGAATCACTTATATATCGTTCGGTCGCATGATTATATGCTTACTTTTGCCTTCTTTTTTATCATCGAATCGACGAATGTAAATAAAAACGCCTAAAAGAGTAAAGATGGAAAGATAAAGCTTCTTTTCAACTTTGCCTTTGCTTTACACATTCAAATACGAACGAACAAGTTACACCCAAATGTGCAATTTATAATTCATAATGAGAAATATGGTCTCACCTTTTGTTGAGCCAATAAATTTGCACTATTATTAAGAATATTATTTACACTCACCTTTTGCTAATAAATCAATAAAATATAAGTTTAGGTTATTAAAGTAACGACGATATGGAGCAGCGAATCAATAATTCACAACAAATTTCTTCTACATTGATTTGTCTTTCGAGACAAATTTTCAGACAAAAAATGATTTTGCAAAAAAAAGCATAAATATAAATTATGTTACGTTGTTTTTACTTCCCCACTCAGCTTGAAACATTTATTCATCATTTATGTTGCGATTGTGCAACATTTTTTTGACATTTTTCTACATCCGAAAGGCATTTGAGATTTGAGAGTCAAAACGAATTCGAATTTAAATTCAAAATTCAAATTAAATGCGAATCACTGTGTGTGTACCTTAAATGCCATACAATTCTCAATGTTATTCAATATTTGTTAGTTTTACTAACAAAAATCTTTTTTATCTGCTATTTGCGGTTAACCTTTGCAAATTTCAAAAATGTTTCTCTAAAGCAAATCGAATTCGCAATGGAATAAATAAAAACTGTAACATGATTGAACGCATTGAAACGAAATAACGAAAAACAAACGATTCTTTCGCTTCTTTGTTGAAAATAAATCTAGAATTTTAATTACACAGAAAAAGGAATTATTTCTATTTGGCACACAGATGTGAATGTGTGTGTGTATGCACAATAAAAGTAAATTATTTTTGCATAATAATTAATATTTGCGTTCAAATTAATTCTGATTGCAATGAACGCCGAATTATTCGGAATTATTCGCAATCAAATTATTCTCAATTACAAACGATGCTCATTAGTAAACAAAAATCAATTCAACAAAAATCATAAATATTAAATAAAGCTGTTCCGTTGTATGCGCTTTCACTGCAAACTTAGTTAATACGAATGAAACACGAAAAGCGTAGAATAGAGCTGCAAAAAGTAAAAAATTAGCGATCACATAAAGCATGGAAAATAAAGAGAACTTGGAAACCTGGAATGTTCATTATATGTTGATTACGTTTTTCTCTTTCCTTCAATTCACTCGAAAATCGCAATCAAATTGCGCTGCAATTACGCAAAACAACAAACAATAGAGAATCATCTGTTAGAAGAGCACACAAATGAATCCCGCATCGAAAACGTTCTGAAAGAAAGAAACAATAATAACGAAATGATGAAAGATGAGAGCAGCGACGGTAATAAAGATTACATTAACTACCAAACGCCGGTTTACTACACTTGTACGGGTATCGAATGTGAAGCCGGCGGAGTTTGCGTCCGCGACGAGAAGCACAGTGATTCCAGGGTTCGCTGTCGATGTCCGCTCGGAAGAGGAGGTTTCTTTTGCGAAAAGCGTAAGTACAACAACAACCATCGTTTATCAAATATTAACGTTTTCATAAACATTTTCGACAGTTAATTGAAATTAGAGCAGCCAAGCATTGATTTATGATTTATAAATATTAATAAAAGTTGCGCTTGTTTACATCACAACAAGCATTTGTTTCAATCATTACTTAGACACGTTAATTTCTTGTAGTATTTACTGTTCAATAATGGATGTTGCGATATAAACAAAGCAACGCTGATTACGTTCAATGTATCCTTATTCAAAGTGATGCTTGATTAACAATCATTTCTTGTGTTTTATCGCTGCTCATTACTATGAAAAACAATTCAACTGACTTTCGCTGATTTCTTTTCTTTTCTGCACTTTCGTCGGTCGATTCGTAAATTGAATGGGAAATGCGAACCGTAAACATACACACGCAACCGATCGAACTACAACATGCTCGGCAAATGCAGCGATGGAGGTACGATTTCCTCGTTTCAGAGGCAGATCATATTTGGCACTGCCGACGCTTCGCGATGCACACAAATCGATGAAAATTACCATTGAATTCAAACCCGAATATTACGACGGAATATTGTTGTACAGCGGAGAGAAACGCAATCTCGACGGCGACTTCATTGCTGTTGTATTAACACAAGGATTCGTTGAATTTCGGTGAGCAAAACAATTGCATTGTAAACATGTAATTCATAGTGATTCAGAAATGGAGACTTACTTCATTCTTTTTTCTTTCTTTCATTTTCATTCTTCTATCGATTTTACTATCGAATTGAGTCAACTTAAACACTACTTTCCTGCTTCTTTCTCTTGCTTTTAATGCAATCAATTATCGATCAAAATTGTTCTTTCGTCTCGTGTATTCTACTCTCAATGTTTGTAATCAAATTAGATTCGACTGTGGAATGGGAGAAGGAGTGATTCGCAGCGATCGACCGGTGGTTCTCAAGTTGTGGAACACACTTACAATCTATAGAGACGGTTGGGCAGCGTGGATGCAGCTCAATTCTCAGCGGAAAGTGTCTGGACAAGCGCAAGGTTTATTCTCCCGCATCACGTTTAAATTGGAACTATTTTTGGGTGGTTCACCAAACTTGACGTTAATTGCGCC
>NCKV01000412.1:0-18321 GCA_003675905.2 Leptotrombidium deliense
CTCAGCGTTATCTTTACCGTCGAACCAGTCGTTTCCTGCGTCAGCAGTACTGACGT
The DNA here is from genome assembly GCA_003675905.2 of Leptotrombidium deliense. NCBI lineage: Eukaryota > Metazoa > Arthropoda > Arachnida > Trombidiformes > Trombiculidae > Leptotrombidium > Leptotrombidium deliense. Next base: position 57 of record NCKV01000412.1, read on the forward strand.
GCTGTGCAGCCATAGCGCGATGTTTGTAACGGTCACTGAAACGTGGACTTCTCGGTTGAATCAAAGAAGACGCGCCATCGGGAGGCACTTGTTGTCGTTGCTTGTTCATGATCGCATTTCTACTGCCAGAAACTGTGTTTCCATTTCTCTTATAAGAACCCAAACTGTCCATATATTCACTGCTGAGATTGCCAAACATTAAACGTCAATTTTCGTAAAAGTGGACATTTATTCGAAACAAAGTTAATTGCTCGAGTATCAAATGGATGCAATTTTGCAATTGTGAAATCGTAACTGCGCTCACAATTCATGGCAACACTCGTAACGAGTCTCATGAAAACGAACAACAAACGAACATCAATCACACTAAAACAGCCATTCCCTTCGTTATATCTCTGATATTCTTTCTGATTTTTTCCGACTTTTTGTATTCAACGCTTTGTCAGTTTCTCGAATTGTTACTGCAAACTGCGTGCGAATCGCCACTCAATATTCATTTTCTAAATTGAACATGCAAACACAATATTTACATACCACAGCGAGCAATAAAAATGAAAAGTTTGAATTGAAAGAAATGAAAAAACAATGAAACATTAGAGACATGCTACAAAGGTGGTCCTGTAACGCAAGTGGTCTCGGGTACAAGTTTCACTGTAATTTCTTTTAAATTCAATTGTCGCGTCAAACATTTCGAGTGCACAGCGCGTTTTCACAGCAATCAAAAGTTGTGCAATCAAAAAGAATAAAATAGTTAAGAAAAGACGCGAAGTGACGAGCAATGCTTACCCAATACCGTCTCCAGTGGAATATGTTGAGCTGCTATGGCCGTTGGGTAATCCTCGACTTCCATAAGGATTACCGACAGTTTTGGCCATCAATGGATTTTTAATGCTATACAATCTTTGCTGTTCCCATGATGTTTGTCTTTTTCTCATTTTCCTGCAAAAAGTTTTTAAATATACAATAATATACGTGGAAGAATACAGTATACATTCGGGCTTGTGCGTAAGCATGCAATGTGTAAATTGAAGTATCTCTGAACGAACTCAGTATAATGTTAATTTAAAATTAATTTCAGAATTTATTATTAGAGCTTAGAATTTCAATCTATACTCTGAAATGTTCAATTTTGAAATCAATGAATTGAGTGAAAGTTGAGATATGCTTGCACGAAACATTGCAATATGCTGTTCTATTTCTGCCGAAAAAAATAACTTTATAAGATTGCCTAACTTTGTAAATGTCTACCATCATTATTCTAACTGCCCAACTTAATCTTGATTTGAGCCTGCATTGTATAACGCAAATTTATATACATCAGATAAAGACAAAATTATGTCTAACAGCGTACTGATCTTTCGTATTCAAAAGCAATTTCGAAAGAAAAAAGAGGCGAGATACGAGAAAGAATGAGTGTCTCATTTTTGTGACTTTTGTCTTATGTTTGATTAGAAAATTGAATCTCGTTTTTCGACGGTCATTGCCGTCGATCACGTTCGATGAAAAGATTTCGTTGAGAAAAGTCGACAAGAGAAATGAATCTTTCATCGAACACATTATGAGACAGTGAAGAGACAGTGACTTAAATAAAAAACACGTCGAACAAATCTGAATTCACACGCACACAACAGAAGATAGACATTTTAACATAAACGTGTCACAATGTCGTTGATAAAAAGGTTGTTTGAAGTAACATTTGAAATTCAGTAAAAACCTTCACAATTATTTTACATAGAGTTCTTTTTCAGAATGAAATCGAAAATCTACTGCAGAGTAAAGTAATTCGAGTGAAGTATGTTATTTTCTGCTACACTGAATCTCTGGATATTCATTAGGTATTATTTCAGTGATGTTCTTTTTTCATCGCCGATCATTGCATTCACCATTTCCAAATGCACTGCACTCTTAGCGAGAACTAACTGTTTTGTTGTTGCTGTTGTTTGTTTGGTACTATAAAAATGTAGAAAATCATCAAATGTCACCCTTCACTTGATTATTTTTTAAACTGTTACACTTTTGAGTTGAAAGCAGTTTTGAACACAAGTGTTAAAATTGGCGATAAGATGTTAAACAGTGCGGCAACCGAAACTCATTTAGGATTAGTAGAGATAAGTGTTCATGTTGCGAAAAGCAAAGTTTGTTTCGAAAGCATAATGGAACACAAAGGATTACCGCAACGTTACCTTTCTTTGCAAGAAGAGCAGAGCAAAGCAATTGCAAGCACTGTTCCCAAGAATATCACACTACTTAAAGCAATTATTGCTATTTCAGTGGCGCCCATTTGACTAATTTTTTCTTGCACAGTAACTCCTTGAATTCTTCTTATTTTAAATTGTTTTAAGTTGTCGACTATTAATTGAGAATTATGTCGAAACACTCTGTAAAAAAAATTTCGTTGTAACAAAGTTCATCGTTTACTTAAACTCACTCCAATAAAGTGTTTGTGTCAACGATATCGTTTGTGTGAGAATTGACGGCGTACAGGAATAAATCCGTGGAATGTGGTTCTTGAGTATCACCTTCCATGTGTGGTTCGAGTTTCGCCACTTTAACTTCAAAATTAGTAACATTGGAAAGATACGAAATAAGTTCTTTGCTTTTCTTCTCAACTAAAATTGGTTCGGTGTCAGTCACAAAAAGCACCATTTTCGTCTCAGGCAGCACGTAAACCTAAAATGAAGCATTGCATTAAAGTTTATTTTTAGTGAACCGCGATTTGAACATGCGACTATATACTGCATGTCATCATATTGATGGCATTGTTTCGATAAGTCCAACGAAAAGTAATCATTAGAATCGATTCAATGGACTGGTGACAGTGAAAAACAACGTTGCAACTGTTTTAATATTTTACGACTTACAAAGACATTAATAACGGCCGAGTTTCCAATGTCACTGCCCTCCCTGTCAGTTGCTTTCACGTCGAATCCATACATCTTTTCGCCTTCAAGTGCGAATGTGACCATCGAACGAACAATTCCTGTGACCGGATCGATGTAGAACTTAGAGGAAGCGTCGTCACCACGAGCCAAAATCTCGTACCGAATCGCCCCATTAATGCCGCTGTCCAAATCACGCGCCTTTAAATAATAAATTGAACTGAATTTCAAACCATTAACTTTAAAAGATTGTGTAATCTTTGCTAATCTTCACAAAATTTCTCAATCGTTAATGAAACGTAACGTTTCGCTGAAGTTTTTTTTATAAATGAACTGTAATCACTGCTTTGATGCTAATTGGAAACTTCTCATTGCATGTTTTCATGCTTTTTTCATGAACTTACCGTTAACTTAATCACTTGAAAGCCAAATGTCGCTTCTAAAGGAACTGCAGCAACTGCAGGTTTTCCTTTATTGCCAAAAAATGGCGAATTATCGTTCTCATCAGCAACATTAACAACGACCAAAGCTTCATCGAAAGCGAGATGATAGTTGCTGGTGTCCGCTGCGTTTCGAGAAGTATCACGTTTACCGATTCGTTGATGAACTAAGTTTTCGGCTTTTATCTTCAAGTTGTACGAATCGCGTTTTTCTCGGTCCAAACTTCTCGTAACCATCAAACGTCCGGTTTCCGATTCGATCTTGAAAAGCCCTGTTTAAAATCGATTATTTTACTTTTGTTATATTCCACTGAAGTAACGAATTTTTTGAGCAATAATCAGTGACACAAAAAAGTAAAGTTCACCCGGAACATAAATCGAATGCTCGTAATTGTGACAATCACGAGCACAAACAAATTGCTCGTTTTCACATCATTAACATTCAAGATTCATCGAGAACAAAATGTTTCTCATAATTCATTTTTATTGACAAGACCGTGAAAGTTGTGTGAAAATATGAAAGAGAGTAAAAATAAAAGAAAAATTGCTGCAAATCGATGCATTGATTTATAATTACGGAACAATTCCTGATTCATTGAGTTGTACTCGTTTGTGGACATTCGCTGTCCATTCTACGTTTTTTGTTGTCATTTTAATGAAAAGTTCAATATAAAAGTAAGTGGGATCAGAAAAAATATTTATCAAAAGGAAAGCAAATCTTTTTTCCAGTTTTGTTTTAAAAATAAACAAAGATTGCTTTTCAAGTTGTGAGTGTTTTCACAGTGAAAGCAAAAGAAAAAGTCGACGCATTGTTTTCACATAAATTTGCAAACTTATGAAATATTAAAAGAAGTAGTCCAAAAGAAATAAGGAAATCTTGCGTTCATTTATTGAACAAGAAGCTGTAACTGAAGTGTGTGACACTAAAATTGAATTTAAGAATACAGAGAAGTAGAGTATGTGCAACAAAAAACGCTTACTGCGCTTTGCATCGTTTCGTTGGCAGTCAATTCGTTTGCATTAAAAAACTGCTGCGAACGATCTTTGAAATTGAAGAGACCAGAATTTGCTTTCTAATCAATACTCGACGTGTTGTTCGAGTATATCACTTGCTTTGAAACGCAGTCAATGCTTACCTCTGTAATCAGTGCCCACAATGCTGTAGTGTACAGTTCGATGAGATATTTCATCTGTTGAGTTCAGATCGATGAGCAGCAACGGCGAAAGTTGGTTCTCGAGCACTGAAACTTCGTACAGTCTCTGGGGAAATAGTCGAACGCCCTGTCCTGTTCCCACTATTATATTGATCTGCCACATAAAACATTCATTTGCAGTTTACTTAATGGTAAGAGCAAAGCTAACGTGCTCTGCATATACTTTCACTTACTGACACGACGACACGAAAACGCATATGTCTTCAACTATTTATTTCACAATCATTCCGTCTAAATTATCTTATTCAGTGTGCACAAAATGCGAAACATGTGTAATGTTTAAAATGTATACTAATGAATTTTTCTCACAGAATTTTCGGAAAATAAGTCTAATCTAAAAATTGTGAATGAATTTCAATTTAAAGATTTCAATTTAAGTGCTTTTGAAATAGAAGAAGTGGCATTGAATTGCTTGAATTGTCTGAATTGATCGTTTAATGTAAACTTGAAATTGAAAACCATTCGAATGTTGCAACATTTGCCAACAACTGAAAAATCATAAACCATATTTACCTCAGCAGTGTCATATTTCGGAGGATCACTGCTGTCCTCCGCTTTCACTTTCAGTCTGTAGTGATTTCGTTGAACGCTGTCCAATGGCTGAGCTAATTTCACTCTTCCAGTGTTTGCGTCCACAGCAAATGTCTCCATTTCACCCTCATCTGCGTTAAATGTCAATTTCATTACTTTTGTTAGTCTAGTTTTTCTGTCGCTTTACGTCATCAAGTCGTAGTATTAAACTAAAAATAGACGCACTCACGCATCACTTGTAATTAGTTAAGGACGATGTTTGCTAATCATTTTAATTAAGCTTCGCTTCAAAATTTCACCTCTTCTGTGAAACTTTTTCTTAATAACTCAACTCATGTAAATGACACTTTATTGTTTGTCGAGAGTAATGTCAATGCGATATTATTCTACGCACTTCAAAACAACACTGTTCTATAGAACGAAAATATTATTGAATGAACGATCATTTAATGGAATTTTTCGAAGAAACCTTTTATGAAGCACTCAAGTGCGACAAATAATTTCGTTCACGTTCGCCGTATTGCGTACCCTAAAATCTAATGTATAGGAACTTTTGAAAAACACTTCTCTACGCAATTTCTCACTTTCTCGAAATGTTTCAACAATTAATCTATTTCGCCTGACACAGCTGATATGTTTTAACGACAAAAGTTTTTTCTGCACGCATTTCTTTCTTTAAAATTTTTGATTCATATTCATAAACGATTTACTTTGTAATGGTACATTTATCTGAAACGATTATCATATTTCACGACTCAAAACAATAATCATCGATTCAATGGATTTCGAGTAATTTGAATATATCGCAAAGAAATGTTGAAGAAAAAGTAAAAAAAAAACTAAACATTTATAATAAATCAATGCAGAGTACCGCTTTGTAATAAAGTTATGAGATTGGTTAACGTTCTTTAAAGTTAAACGTAAAATGATTTATAAAGTCAGTGCAATTTGTTTTCATTCAAATGTCGTTTAGAACAACTAATTAAAATAAAATATAAAAAAACATTCTCTAAAGTACGTAAATGTATGTAAATGTTACTTTCCATTACTTTGAAAACGTTTGAAATGCTGCACTTTGAATGAGTGTCGCTTTTCATTTACTGCTTTAAATATTGATTCACATTTATTTCGACGTTAAGCAATAAATTGAACGCGAACAGAAAATTGTCAGATTTTCAAGCGAGCACATCACTTATGTTGATTAATGCTTCAAAGTTAAATAATCCGAAAAATAAAACAAGGTTCGCTGATTGAATCTCGTTCTTGGTATTATTCAAATGCAGGTGCAATCAAATGCAATTTATTGGAAAAGAATCGAAAAGGATCACTCACTGAGTAGTGTGTACTTGAAAGGTCCTTCGCCAGCGTTTAGTGTGAAAACGGTATCACCTGGTTTCGCATTTTCAGCTACTTCTAATGTGTAAATGGCTTTTGCAAAGTCAGGAACTGCGTCATTTGTGTCTGCAACGGTGACCCATAACTTGGCGATAGAACTTAGACTCGGATTTCCTTTGTCATACGCTATCACAGTGATATTATAAAAGTTCTTTTCTTCGAAATCCAAAGCAGACAGAGTCCAAACAGTGCCGTCTGACAGCAATGTAATCGATCAATCAATAACGAAATGATGTATTCATATCTTTACCTTTGCCGTCAATGTAGAATTTGTTGTCGTGGCCCTCACCCAACTTGTAAAATACTTGTCCGTTTTCACCCAAGTCTGGATCGAATGCAGCAATCTGAGTGACCTTAATTAGACAGTCGTGTAACGAAACGTTAACAAACGGAACAGATAGTGGCTCACAAACCTTATGACCAGGATCCAGATTTTCCGGAACGTGTGCCAAATATGGATCAGTGTAAAAACGCGGTCTCTCATCATTCACGTCCTTAACTTTGATGGAGACTTCGGCACTAGTATTAAGCGGAGGTTCTCCGTAATCCAATGCCTAGATTACAACGAGTAACTTATTATTGTTCTTTTCAAGTTTTTGCTAACAAATGCTACATTTTGAAACTTACGGTTACTTCGAAACTATAAGTCTCTCTAAACTCTCTGTCGATCAATCCTTTGGCAAAAAGTTCTCCTGTATGCACATCGATTGTAAAAGGAAAGTCTGAAAAAGAACAATATTTTCAAATTGCATAAAAATTATAAAATCGCTGAGTTCGACGTTATTTTGTTACTGCGAGGTTTGAAAACTCTTACCAATGGGAACGTGATTCAAAATGGTGTATTCAACCGCACCATTGCGACCAATGTCCTCGTCGCGAGCGCGAAGCACCCCAAGTTTTAATCTTTCAGCGGAGTAGTTTCCTTCAAGTACTTCGAAATGATACGCAGACTGTTCAAAAGTTGGTTTGTGGTCATTTACGTCAATCACAGTAACATTGACATTGGTTTTTGCAGCAAGTCCTGCTCCATCTACAGCAGATATATTCAATAAATACACGGTTCCGGGCTTCAGTCCACCGACGACAAAGATTTCTCCTGTAAGTTTATCGATTCTAATCTCTCCTTTTCCTCCAGACGTGATATAATACTGAATTTTAGAGTTCGGACCCTTTGCATCAGCATCTGTTGCCTTCACTTCGACAACCTTCGAACCGGGCTTCGCGAGTTCGGGCAATAAAACAAACAATGGTCCATGTTGAAACACTGGTGCATTGTCGTTTTCGTCTTCCACGTTCACCATCAATGATGTTGTCGAACTTAAATTTCCATTGTCAAAAGCCGTTATTTTCAACTCGTATTTCTCAACTCTTTCTCGATCTAAAACTTGAGTTGCGTCTGTTGGAGTAAACAACACAACGCCAGAGTCAAGAACGGTGAACCGTTCACTGCCATCACCGGACAGAAAATAGCGGACTATGGAGTTGTTAAACGCATCGTTGTCTACCGCTTGAATACCCGGAGGTCCGATGAGCACTTGCGTTCCGGGAGGAGAATTTTCTTTTATAGTTCCAGTGTAAGCATGCTGAAACGTTGGCGTTTCGTCGTTTTCATCCAAAATATCGACTATCACTTCACTGACAGTCTGCAATACAAATTTGAGAAACGAAAATACATTGAAGACTTACAATTTTAGTAGATGGTCTTTTCTCTTCGAGCATCACCGTGAAAACATATTGACTTCTCTTTTCACGATCCAAGCCTTTTCGAGTGTAAATTTCTCCGTCCTGTTTTCATGCAGAATTTTCTTTAAAAGCAAAAATTCATTAGATTTCTTACAGCGGTGATGTTGAACAGATTTCTCATTTCAGTGTTCACAATAGTGTATGTCATCAGTGCATTCACCCGCAATTTCCTTGGCTTTAATTCAACTCTACCGACAAGTATTCCAGCTTTATTCTCTGGTACTGCAAATCGATAGTGGATCTGATCGAATCTCGGATCTCTTTCTTCAGCTTCGCTAACGAATACTTTCAACAATGTCTGCATTAAAAAAATCAATAAATTCGATATCGCTACTTTCTTCTCTTTAAAACTTACGTGTGCTTTCCAGAGGCCATCAAAAGCTTCAACGGTTAGCGAATATTGTTCGCTTTCAGAAATATCCAAAACTCGCGATACATTTACAACCCCAGTCAATGGGTTGATTATGAACGGAACTACATGTATAATTACATAGTTACTTGTTGCGAAGTGTCATTCAGCCTACCTTTGCCTGTATTTTTCGCAAAAGAATAAACCAAATCAGTTGAAGCACTCGAATCAGCATCAGAGGCTTTAAGAACAGCAACAATGTGACCAATTGGAACATCTTCTGAGATAAATTCAAAGTATGATTCTTTCTCAAATTTCGGAGGTGTGTCATTAATGTCTTGAATAACAACAGCAACCTAGCGAAAAAACAGTTAATTCGTGCAACTAAAGGGATGACTCACTTTAGCTCTGCCAATACGAGGAGGATTGCCTTTGTCTTTTGCAGCGACATAAACAAGGTGAAGAGCAGCGTCGGCAACATTGTACTTCTCACGGTCTAATTCAGATACAATCGTTAACAATGGCCCTCCTTCATCCACATCCAAACGAAATTCTCCGTTAGCATTTCCATCGACGATATAAACTTCCATTTGACGATTTATTCCATCGTCATAGTCTACTACCGGCAATCTCAATCTGGTACCAATACTTGTCGGACCTTCGGTAACATTCATTATGAAAGTATCGTTCAAAAAGGTAGGCGTCCAGTCATTTTCGTCCAATATAACGACATGCACGTTTGTCCAGCCTGTATTGTTTGCAGCATCAATTGCAACCACTCGAAGAACATAAGCAGGCGATCTTTCACGATCAGGAACTACTTTTACAGTAATTACTCCGGTTTCTTCTTCCATTCCAAAAAACTCATCAATATTACCATCAACGATATAGTACCGCAAAGAATCTTTATCGAGTTCATCCTTATCACTGGCCGTAACAGTAGTGACAACATGACCAATTGGCGTGTTTTCTTTCAATTCTGTGACGACGTCGTTCTCTGGAAAAATTGGATTGTTGTCATTTACATCTTCAATGAATATTTTCACTCTGGCACTCGTAGAGCAGCGATGGTTGCTTGCTGTTATCGTTAGTGTGTAAACTCCTTGCAAAAATTTGGGCATTATGTCACGATCAATAACTTTTTTAATTCTCAACGAAATATTTGCCGCAGCTCCGACACTAGACTGTATATCAATATAGAAATTATCATTCGAGTTATCCTCTGTTATTTGGTAAGAAATTTTCTGAGCGGCAAATTTTTCAATTTCTTCAATCAACAAATCTGGTAAAACCAATGAATCAGATTGCGAATTCTCCTTTATCGATGAAAAGTATTCCGTAAATGGAAACTTTGGACAACGAGTGTGACTGTCGGATAATTTTACGACTACTCCGGCCTCTGAGAAATACAACGGTTCTCTTCTATTATGAGCTGTTACAATGAAATGATAAACCGATTGTTTGTTCTCCGAATCGTTTGGATCAAGTTTGCTTGTTGTTGTTATTGCACCAGAATCGTGATCGATGGTGAAGCGTTTAAATTTGCCTGACTGTGCACCTGAAATATTATACCAAACGGGAGCACCATTTGGTACTGAAGCTCGAGGCGTTAAAACAACGGTTGCAGGTTCCAAAGCAGTATCGCTTTCTACGAAATATTGAACTGAAGTGAACACAGGTGTCGGTTCCTCTATACTGTCTCTGTACACTTCAATTGTCACATCTTTTGAGCTTGATAAAGGATTAACAGCTGCCTTATCATTCGCAATTATTTTCAGCGTTTCAGTAATTTGTGTTAAAGGCTGTGTCGCGAACAACTGTCCTGAGTTTGGGTTTATTGCGAAAAATGCACTTGGAGGATGAATATCGTAAACAACTCGGTTGTTTCCATTTCTCTCACTGTCCAAGTCAACTGACTGAACCGTATAGATAACTTCACTGTTTGGTGTTGTTGATTGCGGAACTCTCAAAACTTTCGGAATCGATAAAATTTCAGGTGGATTGTCGTTCACATCGTTCACGATCACTTGGATAACTGCAGTCGAAAACTGTGATTCTTTGGCTTCATCCCTCGCCTCAACAACGATTTCGAGATGTTTTATTTCTTCGTAATCTAGTGGTGTTTCCAGTGTAACACTCCCAGTAGTTTTACCTATTCTAAATATATTCGGTTTCGATGCTTTAACAATTCGGTACATGACTTTTCCGGCTTTGCCGGGATCGGCATCTGTTGCGGTCACTTTGAGCAGAGGAACTCCAGAGACATTCTCGTCAACTGCGACTAGATACGAAAACTGGTCAAACTTTGGCGGATGATTTTTTGTGTTCGACGCTCTAACAACTAATATTGCTTTTCCAATATTTGGTGTCACTCCGTGGTCCTGTGCAAATACTTCCATTTCGAATGAAGCATTCTGCTGTTCGACTGGCAAACGGGCGACAAGTCTGACGAGACCAGTTTTTGCGTCAACTTCGAACATTCCGTGTGTGTTCTTTATCCAATACGTTATATCTCCATTATTTGCCAAGTCTGGATCAGAAGCCTGCACTTGAATCACAGACCTTCCAGGGGATGAATCATACGGAATAGAAACTAAATAGTTGTCCAACTCAAATTTCGGTTGGTTATCATTTTCGTCCAATATTTCAACGACCACTGGAGCAAACGCTTCAAACTTTCCATCAGTTGCAATGACTACAAATTCGTATTTGTCTCTAACTTCTCTGTCTAGCAATTTTTTCGTGCAAATATCACCGGTATGCTGATTTATAGCGAACGCTTGATGATCTTTATTTTGTGATAGCAGGTAAGTGATTCTATCTACTGAATCACCAGATTTTGCTTCCACTTTCAGAAAACATTGACCTGCGGCAGTATTTTCCATTATTGTTGCGGAGTATGCTGTTTTCTCGAAAGTAGGAGTGTGATCGTTTGTGTCCTGCACATCTACTATAACCATCGAAAGTCCGTAAAGTGGCGTTTTGTGCGAGTCAGTCGCTTGGATTAACAAGACAAACTGTTTCTTTTGATCGTAATTAATTTTGATTCCTTGTCTTCGACGAACTCTAACTTCACCAGTATTTGCATCAACAGTAAATATATTTTCTTCATTTCCACTGACAATGCCGTATGTAATAGTGTTATTCTGAAGATCTTTGTCGATCGCTTCGACTTTAACAATAACTTTATCAGAGTCTTGTTTTTCAACAACAGATCCGTGATAATTATTTGATGTAAATATTGGTGGGAAATCGTTTGCCTCTTTTACACGAACAACAACCTGCACACCGAGACTGTAATTTTGCGGAAGACCGTCGTCAGTAGCACGAACTATGAACGAATATTGCGTTCTTGAAATCAATGATTTGCGAACAAATATTCTTCCGGAGTCGTCTTCAATGTAGAAAAAATCCGTGTCACCGTCACTTATACTGTATTTTATATTATTTGCATCGTCGTCAACAGCTTTAACGTGTCCAACGCTGGTTCCTTCAACTGCATTTTCTTGAACCCAAAATTCAAACGGAAGACCAACGAATCTCGGAGAATGTTCGTTTATATTTGTTACATGAATGACTACATCAGCAGATCCAATATTTGGCGGGTTTCCACCGTCGATAGCTATTATTTCGAACTCATGAGTTTTCTGTTTTTCATAATCCAGAGTTCCAACCAGAGTAATCGCACCAGTCACGTTATTCATTGAAAACATTTGCAGTTCATGTTGAGTACCATTTATGTGATAACTACTTATTTTACCGTTCATATCATCGTCTACATCCTTTACTTTGAAAAATGATGGAAAAGTTGTTCCTGGTGGAAGACTTTCAGGCAGTTCCAACATGTACTTATCTTCGTCAAAAATAGGTCTGTTGTCATTTATATCGATTACATCGACAGTTACAATGACACTGGTATTGAATGCATTTATCGACAAACGGTCTCTCGCAAACACTCTGAGTTTGAAACTTTTCTCGTTGTTTGGAGGGTCTTTGTCGACTGTTTCAGTCAACACAATTTCTCCTGTTTTCTGGCTGATCCAAAACTTCTTTTTATCATCTTTTTCGAGCCAGTAAATGATGTCCTGTTCATTTGGTGCTCTTTGTGGATTCGTTGCATTCACTGCACCAATGATTTCGTTCGTTGCAGTGTTTTCCAATATGTAAAACTGATACGATTGTTGATCAAAAACAACTAATTCGTCGTTTATGTCAACTACTTTGACTATCACTTTAACAGCAGGATTCACAATATTCGCAGCGTTTTGCCCCTGAAATGGTCTTAAATTTCGTGCTGCAATGTGGAGAATATATTCCGATTTTCGTTCAAAATTAAGTTTGTCTGCAGTGGAAAGAAGACCGGTGTCAGCATTCATTACAAATGCATCTTCATCATTTCCCGCCAGAATGAGGTATTTAATGACTGAATTATCTCCGAAGTCTCTATCGTGAGCAACTATTTGAAACACATCAAATGGAGGATCTACCTCCTCAGGAACTTCAACCGCGTAAGTATCTTGTTCAAAAAACGGTGGATTATCATTAATATCTTCTATTTTCACTCTAACATTGGTTGTGCCACTTAACTGAGGAATTCCTCCATCAAAAGCGATGACAACAAAGTCAATCAATGATTCTGTTTCTCTGTCGACACGTCTGCGAGTTCTTATGTTTCCATTAAGAGAATCAATGATAAATATATCGTTAGCTGCCTCACCAACAATGTTATATCGGATAAGTGCATTTTTTCCGGAATCGCGATCGAGTGCCAACACATTACCCACTGTCACATTTTCGTTGGTTTCTTCGACGAGAGTAAAATTGTAGAAATTGTGCGCGAAGACCGGAATGTTGTCGTTGATATCAACAACGTGTACTAACACTGGAGCAACTGCTGTGTTTATTCCGTCTGAAACTTGGACGAGTAAATCGTAACTTTGTTTTCTTTCATAGTCGAGAACAGAAGCAGTAAATATTTTTCCATTTCTCGAGTCTATTATGAACAACTTTTCATCGTTTCCAGCAATGATAGAGTATTCAAGCACATCGTTGATTGCATCAGCGTCGCGAGCAATTATTTGGGTGACGTACGCTCCTTCAGGCAAAGACTCGCCGACATATGCTTCGTAAGGAGCACCGATGAACTCTGGAACACTGTTATTTATGTCAGTCACGTTTATTCTGATCACAGCAACACTAGTCCTTCGTTCGAATTGGATCTTTGGTAAATCTGTGGCAACAACAAAGAATGTGTAGTGGTCTTGTTTTTTCGTCAGAGAAAAAAACTCTTCCAATGCGTAAATGGAACCGTTTTGAGGATGAACGTCAAACGGAACAGTCGCACCTAACGAGTCGTTCTGTTTAAAGTAAACAACTTGTCCGTTTTCTCCGAGATCGTTGTCATGAGCAAAAATGGATCCGAGAATTGTTCCCGAAGGCGCTGTTTCTAAGACACTAAACGTGTAAATATTGGACGGAAAAAATTGAGGATTGTTATCATTTGCATCGAGTAAATTGATTTCAATAGTCGTTCGACTGCCTCCTTGCTTCTGAGCGTCTGGATTAACATTTGGTTTTCTTTCCACAGCAGACACTTTCATTTGAATTTTCGTCTGAGTTTCGCGATCTAATTTCGACGGATCCTTTACGCTGATCCAACCTGTGTTCTCATTTATTTTGAATGCTTTCGACTCGTCGTGCAAAACGTATTTAAATTCCGCGTTTTCTCCTTTATCGGCATCCACTGCGTATACTTGAAGAACAGTGAATCCGAGAGGCAGATTTTCCATCACAGTTATATTGTACATATCGTATTCAAATTCTGGACTATTGTCATTAATGTCAACAACAAACACATCCACTCTGGCCACAGCCTGTCTCAGCGGATTATCAACTTGAGTTGCCTGAACAAAGCAAATTGAACAATTAATCATACACTTTTGTTATTGTGTTTGTATTTGTAATGAGGCGCACGTCGCGTGATTTAATTCTTATTTAATTAGAACGGAATCGCGAGCAGAGCTAATTTTCTATACATGTTTACAATATTATATTGCTTAAAAAGGTTCTCAGGCCACAGTTCTCAACCAGTGGTCGAATGTCGAGTTCTAGATTCTCGGCGATTCCCCCTTCAGACATTCAAGTCTTCATGCAAAACTGGGTGACTTTAAATTTGTGGGCGTCTCTTGAAGAGTAACCTGGAAACTTTTTCTGACCCCGATTTTTACGTATAGTTACGTTGTAAAAGTGAAACTTTTGTCGACGCAAAGATGGTTCACAAATTCTTTCTTCAAAATAAATTTTAGAAAATCACTTATTTTACGACTGGAATAGAACGCATTGTTTGAGTCAATGAGCCGACAATGTTGGCAGCAAGCGAGGCATTGTCCTCTACAAATGCTTCGCTACTCAAACTCAAGTGCAACTTATTGCTGTAACTACTACTGCACCTTTATTTAACACAAAACGCGCCACTGTTTTCATTGAACTACATTTTCCGCGTTTTATACACTAAATATATTTTACCTGAATCTGAAGGGTTAAGACGGAATTCGGCAGTGATTCCAAATCGATTTCTCGAATCAAGAACAACTCTCCAGTCTGATCGTGCATTTCGAAAAAGCCTCCCTCGTTTCCTGTATGAATGTAACACATGAGTATTATTTTTGTTGACCAGCATTAAATTATTATGTGTGTCTGCAATTATCATTGTAATTATATAACTGTTTCATCTGTGAAAAGAAAAGAAACGAAAAGTCTTTGCAAAGAAAAGCGATTATTGATCTTTTGAGATAGAAAGTACGACGAGCTGAGCAAACGATATGAGACATAATGTATGGTTTGCTGACGAACAACTGGAGAAAGCAGTTACAAGTGAAACTATCGGAACAGTTTTCACATTATTCACGGTACAGCTGAAAATTTAAGAGCTAAACGTTACGTGTGTTCAATGTACTTAAGTGTTTAATGGAATTGAAAGTGGCAATTATCTGCGTTACCTAAAATAATGTTGTAACGAAGTCGAGCATTGATACCGGTGTCCAAATCAAATGCGTGTATTGCAGGTTGAATAATCATCTTTTCTCGAATCCTTTGACCCTAAAGAACAACATTAATCATTCAAACAACGAACGTTAAATTGTTGTCTTCGAAAGCGAATGAAAATGCAAACTATAAAAATTTTACAAATGAATCCGTTTCTTGAAATCATTGTTCAATGACTTTTTTGCAGATTGAAGCTTTTAAAAAATAAAGCATTAAAATTTGATGTTTCCCACAATTAAGAAATATACATTAAATGTGTAATAGTTGTATCAAAATAATAGAAGTTGATTGTGTTTTATTCATTTTTAGGTGAAAATTGCGAAAAATAAAAGTTCGCCGAAATGTTTCTGCAATTACGGTCACATATTTTGAATCACTTGCTTTCATTCTTAAAATAACTTTATAAAGCCTTCGCAATTATGAAACACTGTTACGAACGTTACTTAACGTCAGTTCTGCCGAAAACACAATTTTCAATTTCGGAAAACTCATAAATCTGAAAGCGCAGAAATCATAAAAATTGAGTTCACAACATACGATAAATATATAACCGAATACGACAAACATTTGTCCTAAACGGGTCAAGGCAGTACTCGACTTTCGAATAATCGCGATGTGTCATAATTAAAGGATCCGATTTTATTTATTTTGTTACAACGCTTTCCTTGGGTTCGTTTGTGAAAATGAAAACAAAATTTAAGACATCACTTGTACATTTCGCCGCTGGGTATGCACACTTCAATGCATACTTTACGCTTCGAGCCATGTTTCAATCGAATGCAATCTGCACGATAAGCTTTCAGTTCCTGTAATCGCTCGACAATTTGTTCTCAAATTGCAAATAAATGCAAACGCCAACAATAAATGTTTAATAGCATTTGGTGACCAATGATGGCAATTTTTCTTACCGTTAAAATCGGTGTTTCGGAAACACTCGCTTTGTACACTTCTTGCGTGAACACTGGATTCTGATCGTCCGCATCTTTCACTTTGATAGTCATTGTGGTCACTTGACTTAAACTGATCGGAGAACCGTGATCCTAAGCAATAAACATAATCATTTACTGAATCTATGTCACTAAGTTTTAGCTATACGTACAGATGCTTGTATTTGCACTTTGAATTCTCGTGTTCCGTGATCGAAGTCGAGAGGTTTGTTGACCACAAGAATACCCTCAATAGGATCAGAGAGAATGAATGAGTTATTTTCGTTTCCGCCCTAATAATAATATGAAAAAAACATATGTTTTATTGGTGAAGGAATGGTCAATATTTACTGACCACAATAGAGTACGTAATGTCTGAATTGGCAGTGTTTGGCTTATCGCGATCGACCGCATTGATGCCGCGGAATATCGTCAATCCAATTGGAGTCAACTGTGGGTCAATCAATGAAAATGTGCGATTACGTTTACGCTGAAATACCTCGTCGACTTCCAAGTAATAAGGAACGTTCTGGAATTCCGGTGCATGATCGTTCACGTCTTGCACGTATACCGTAACGGGCAGAAATGCATCTTCCTAAAATCACGCAAATAATAAATTCCGATTTCAACATGCTTCAGTAATGTTTCGCAATTTAATTGTAATATTTTGTTTCGTTGTTCGTTGAACATTTGGAAGCGATGCACAAAGATTAAGGAAAAAGAAGACTATTGTTTCGCTGCGAAAAAGCAAAATTCTCTCAATCAATAAATAGGTCACAAGGAGCTTGCAAAAGGATTAATCCTTCTTCGCTGTTACAACGTTTACAATAGAATAAAATACATAATCGTTGTGTAATCGTAACACTAATAAATATGGTGTCGTTTGTTTGCTTTATTTGAGAGAGTTCGCAGAAGGAAAACAGTTGTTCGCTATTTCGTCTATTGTTTAATTGCAATTCAAAATTGTTGCGATTGTGTGTTTAAATGTAAATAGTGGACTCACCGTTCCCGAGGACCCTTTACACGTTAATTTGAATTTTAAGACGCTTTGCGGATCACGCTGTGAGAGAAAACATTATTAATGGCTATTTTTCATTTGTGTTGTGCTAATTTAAATGTAAGCAAATCCAAGTTCTAATTGACTCATTCCAATTCACACCAGTAGTTGCATTGTTTCACATAAAGAATCCGTGTCTCACAATGATCAACGCTGCTTTTCATATTGATTTTATTTCAATATGAGTGACTTGACAAACAGCGTGCATTATTGCCAGTTACCACTCATTGTTTTTTAACCCCATTGTGGTCAAACAGGGCTCTTGTCCTTTTCAGGCATGTTTGCGTAGAGTCAATCGACTCACTGTATTCATTCATTCGACCAACGTTTTCCAAAAAAGGTTCAATTTCAGTCTTCCAGACCGAATTCACGTGAAACTCGTTTTCGAAGCAAAAAGTAATGACATAAAGCGATACAAACCTTATCGACGAGATCCTCCAACGAATGAGCAAGTTTTATGGCCACAGTTTTATCATCAATATGTTCGTATTTAAAATAATTAATATCACTTAAACTATTGTCGACAGCTTCTAACTTAAACTCAACTCTCGGATGCACTTCCACTCGAAACACTTCGTGACCTTTCAACAAAAAAGTTCAATAGTTTCACACAATTGTAAAGGTGATCACATACCGACTGGAAGATTTTCGGCCACCCTTTCGAAGCGTCTGTTTTCTCCGAGAGGG
>NCKV01000413.1:0-18293 GCA_003675905.2 Leptotrombidium deliense
CAGTATGCTGTACATGTACATGTATGTGTATTTGTATGCTATTTACTTTCACACCTCTCTTCTCATCCGTTATTTTTAGGAGTGTAAAATGGAAAGAAAAGCACACAAATGCTTTGCGTTGTATGTGTGCAGTAAAAAGTGTACATGTCTGTGATTGCGTATTGGTGTGTAATAAGACCCTTCGCAGTGGCAGACAAAGAGTATAGTTTCGGACAAAAAAGACGCCAAAAGATAACACACTGACTCCAAATGCATCACACCATATTTTTTGTCCATAATTGTATAGAAAGCAATAACGCAACGCAATACGTGCACGATTGAATGGAGAGGAGAGAAGAGAGAAGAACAAGGCACCAATTGTTGATCGTTGAGAACGATGCATGCGGTGGACACTTGAATACCCGACACACCGACATTCGGACACATATATCGCGGTGTTTGTGTGTGTGACACGTCTACTTTCGAGCGACATTCAATGTTGAGTGTCACAAACATTAAAACGCTTGTCGTTCACTTTTACTCGACAATCAAACATTTTCTTATTCTTTTAAAGTACAGTGAAAAACGTGTAAAATACGGCGTAAAAATCAGCTTTCAAACAATTTTCTCGAACAATGCAAATTCGGTTCGCAATTACTTCATGCATTTTAAATAAATACAATGCAAATAAATGTACATGTACAATGTGTCCGTAATCGCCGTAGAATCGTAAATTTTTCAAAAACCAATTCGTCTTTGAATACAACTTTTTTCGTTAAGATTTTCGTGTGTTGAATTGAATAGACAAATTTCGGTTGTATCGTGTTTAAATAGCCGAAAATGTATGCTTATTTGGCAATTGTGTTCAGTTCTTGAAATTCAACACGATTTCAATTGAACATGTTAATTCAAGCGTTATTTTCAAATCTCGACAGTTTTCAGCAACTGTTGTTGTAGATGTTAAACGATTTGAATAAAAATTTGTCTCAAAAGAAGGATTAAAGTTAAGAATATGTAATTATCTTTAACGATATTCACATTTTTCAAATTTAATTACATTGTACTTAATTTTCAGGTTGCAATGTAGCGTAACGATCGTAAACGATCAAATCAGTGAACATTGAACGCAAATAATGATTATTTGAATAATTTTTACTTCTCTTCAACAAACACACAAAACAATAACAATAATCATAATGAATCACAATAATATTATAATTTGCATTTGTTGAATTTAACCCTTTGTGTACACATCAATTTTCGATTTGGTAAATACGTGTAATTATTCATTTCACGGTTAAAAATTGAAAATTGTTGAACCCTTGAATTGCGAAACAGTAATAATTTATTTACAGTATGTGAAACACACACACACGAACAATTTTTTAGACAAACACTGTACGTGTAAAGTAAACGTATGAGAACATCGCTTAAGCAACAAAAATTCTTATGTCTTAAAGTATGAAAACACATACAGACAACATTTTGTGTAATCTTTTAATTTTTTTGCGAAAAGATTTATATTTCAATTTCAATTTGCGAAACAGACAAAAAATGTTATTTACTGAGTTAGATAAATTTATCGTGTACGAATATAATTTCGTTGAACACAAATTATTACCTAGATAATCAGCGGCAATAAATTTGATCACATTTTGAGATTTTAAATAAAAAATATTTTCAAAAGTGAATATGTTTAAGATTTGTTTTTCCCCATTTTTAATAAATTCATTTTTCATTATTCAATTTAAATAGAGTTGAATAAATAATCAATTTAAGCAATATTTACATTAGATGATGACACAATACATATAAATGGCCAATTCTGCTGGAATCGGTTACAGTTATCAATAAAAAATGGTGAATACTTTATTTACATGCATTCATTGGTTGCCGTATCGCAATTACAAATTCATAATAATTCATTCTTGTGATTTCAATTTGTCGAGCAGCTCAACTAGACGACACGCATTGCTCCCTATTTACGATCTCCATTTACAGACGCGAATAATACGCGCAAAACACAATTGTGCTCTCGAATTTAAACATGAGATTAACGGTGTTAATCCACAAGGATTACAACAGCGATTTTCAACGCTTTTCGTGTTCAACGAATTTCTCGTTTGTCGGCAAACCATAAAGTACGTCATTTTAGGTCTCCAATGTCGGCTGTCGCATTTCACTTTTGAATCTATATAAAGACCAATGAATGGAACATGATGGACACATTCATTCGTTGAACTCTTTTTTCACACAATTAAACAAATATAAAATTTTCGAAATGCTTGAAAAAGCTTAAATGTGGTTATTATTTAGAGACACTCAAAATGGTCCGTTGTGAACCCCTGTATTCAGCATGCCGACATTTGAGCAATCAAATTGATGTATCGAATGCGGTCCGATAATTGATCGCTTGTTAAACGTATACATTTTCGTGCTGTGTGTGTCCTGTCTTCAGTCATCTATTTTTCGGTCGCAAAATAACAAAAAAAGCGATATTAAAGGTATACAAAGAAGTGCTGACATGCTGTACGTATTTTGACGGTCTGCCATTTGTGCGTATCGAATGCGGAGGTCGCGTTGTGGTCGTATTTGTGAACAAGGCGAACAGTTGGTTCTTAGAGGCATTGAAGTGAAATTTATATTTTTGGTGAAATGGACGCAAAAGCGACCATAAATTATCGAAATTGCTTTTTGAAACGCTGTTCGTTTATAGCAGAAAGCTGTAAAGTGGAGAATAAAAAAATATCGGACATGATTAATGATCGGCTACGCCATAGTATTTGTACGCTGCTGCTACCACCCAAAATGCTTCATCCGCGTAATCATTATTTTAACGAGTATTATACTATTATTTATATTATTATTACATATTTTTCATTTTTTCCTTTTTTGGCTCACAATTAATGGACGAACAAAAATGAAGAAATAAAAAATTGAGTTTCAATATTTACTTTATATAATGCAGTAAAAATACATTTTAAAAGTATATGATTCATGTATAAGGCCATATTTCAGTATGAACAAATGTACAAAAGTATAGTTGAGGGTAAAACATTTTACGTGAAATTGTTTTTATCTTTCTTTTCACATTTTTATGCATTTAAAGTAATTTCCTGATAAGAAAAGATAGTAATAAGTTGACCAAGCTGACATGTTGTTTATCTCAATTATCGAGTTTCTTTGTTTTTTTATTCGTTCTCCTAACTTGACAATTGAAAGATGGGAAAAAAGAGAAGCGAAACATAAATTAAACAATCTTTTTGCATTTAAAGTTTTAATGTAATCAATTCAGAAATAATTTGCCTTAAATTGCAGCGCAATTTGTACATAGTTGAATGTGTAACAAACTACACTATACATTTACATTTCACTCATGATGCATTGATGGCGATTAATTTAAATTTTCGCTGTTTTCTTTCGTGAAAACACAATTTGTGAGAAAAGTGATGCTTTGAAGTTACAGCGAAGGAAAGAAAAAACACAAATTCTACATTGTTATCGCGTTGAACACAATGTCTATCATTTTAACTACACCTGTATTCAAACAATCATGACACAAATATTTTAATTAATCAAATCAGAATAAATGAAACGTTGAAACACTTTTGAGCAAAAATTTTTTTTAACAAACAAAAAATCTTCTTTGCGTGACTGTAATATTCGCAATGACTGACATTTTAGTGATCTTTAATTGGTAAGAAAAGAGCAAGATAATGTGATTATACGTAATTGACAAGTAAATTCGTTGAGCATGTAAAATACTTTTTTTGTTTTATTCATTCATTTGTCATTTTAAATGTTTTTTCTTGTTAAATTTGAAGACAGCTTAAATATTATATGTCCATATGATGAAATGGATGACATGTTTTTGCTAAATTTTATTGACATTTGTATGCAATTACGCATTGACGAAGTGTGTAACTTTAAGTGCTTACTACAATTTGGGAGAAAATTATATTCAAAATTCATTATATTTACATGTCAATAAAAATGTAAATTTTCATCTCCCAAGTTGTACATGGCAGAATGACATTTTAAGCACAAATGTACAAAGATGACACACAACTTATCATGTTATTTCTTTTAAAATTATTCTCGAAATAATTATCATAACATTTAAAAGAACGAGAAATTTTTAATGTTTCCTGAACTTTATTATCATAATAAATTTGAAGCAAAAAACATATTTCTTATACGAAAACGAAAAGTGCATTTTTTAATTATCATAATTTTCGCACGTAAACATAATTACCCAAATAACAGCATGAACAATTATTATGCAGTGTCGTGTTTTTTAATGGGATCACAAAACGAAACGAAAAATACGTTTCATTCGATTAATAATTATTAATCGCAAATTTTTTAATAATTTAAAATTAATCAGATTATTATTGAATACACAGCGTAATCTTTGATACAATCTGTTATTTAAAAATAAACATTTTCAAAATTTATATTACTAAGCTAAATTATTTTGAAAAATATTACTTCGCCTTTTAGCTTGTTTAACGCCGAATGTAAACAGTAATTACAGTTTCGACAATTAAATTATGATTAATTGCTATTTTCGTTTATTTAATTATGATTGAATGAATTAATATATTTATAATCGATTATTGATTACCAATGAATGAACGAATTTCGATTTCAACATAATAGGTGAATAAAAATATTGAGCACATTTAAAAGTTTTCAGGCTAAATATGCATTTTGATAGATCAAAGAACTGCGATATGTTTATCATAAAAATATGAAATTTTGTAGAAATGACGCTTTAATTCTTAAATCTTCATTATTGTTATTTCTGAATATTTAAAATTCTTTGAACAGGAAACAATAAATCAAAAAAATATTTTTTGTTGACAACTAATTATTAAATGCAATCAAATTAAATAAGTATGCGTTCGTTTTAAAAAGCGATCATCATCGTCTTTAAATTATACAATTTCTCAATTCACGGTTTGTTCGTAAAAATTATTACTTAATAAAAATGAGTGTAAAATACAGTCAAGGAATTATTATTCTTAACCAACAATGTGTAAGATTTGACTACAACTATTTGCATTATATTTTTTTCAAACTGTATTCATTGCTTAATTAAACACCTTTATTTGTGTAATAGACGAATAAATTAGTATGTTTATGCATCATGATTACAATCATATATATTCAAAAATAAAAGTACTAATTAAAAAGTAATTTAAGTTCATCGAGATGCGACGAGAAATGTCGTGATACACAATCATTTGTTATTACTGTGTTGTTAAATAATTATTTACCTTTATTCAGTATTCACACATTTCGCATATTTCGCCTTAGATCGTTGGTTCTTATGCAACTTTAATTTCGCAAATATTTGACAACATAATTGTTTACATTTTGAGGATAAGATTAATACTAATTTTTCAAGCATCAAAAGAAATATTCAAAAATCCGAAAATAATGATTTTTTTTCTTTCTTTACTGTACTTTACTTTACTTCACATTTTATTGTAGCATATCGCATAATATGATTATTTTTTATTTTCATTTCACATCATTTGAAATATGTCCTAAAGTAAAAGTGACATTTAAAATTTATTATAAGTGAAAAAATTGAACATAAAACAGAAATGGTTTTGATAAAATTCACATTTTTCTTAAATTTCATATTTCATATTTTATTATAAATAATAATGAAATATTAAATATAATATATCAAAAATTTTTGTCAATGATGAATGCATTGAAAATATTATTCGGCTTTTTTTATAATTCAGTATGAGTAACAATGAAAGGTGTGAAACACCGTATATTTATTCCATTAATCATCATGATGAAAGTAAGTATTGTGTCCTAATTCTAAAAATCGTATATTTTTAGCACGAAAAATGATGTTTATCGTTTTTAAAAAAGGTGAAAAATGTTGAATTATGTAAATAATAACAACGATTCGGTGAATGCATAACCTGATGGTTTCAGGTAGATAAAATGAAGTGTTAATGTTAATAAACGATAAGCTTTTGTTTCGCAATGCGTGCAATATTATTCGTTTTATTTTCCAATACTGTATGTGAACAGCTTGTCAAATAACTATTTTCGTTATAAATAATTACTTATTTGCTCGTCCTTATTACCCACTTTACGTTCAAAATACTTTTTAACACTCGATTCGATGTCCACAGGCGGTCTGACAGCGAACACTTTTCAACATTTTGCAAAAGGTTAAAAAGAAAACAATAGTCGAGTGCAGAGTGTGCTCATGATAATGATAATGATCATAATGATTGCACAATCTGTTTTAAATAATGAGTTGAACAAAAATTGTAATAATCATAATTAATATTTATTTGAGCTTTAAAAGAATGGAAGCGATAAGTCGTCTGTTGATGAATATTATTATTTTCCTTTTCGTTTCTTTTTTGTGAAATGAAAAAAAATGCTAAAAATTAATTAACAAAAGTGCAACGTATGTATATGTATATGTACGAATGTAAGTGTATGTGTAATGTTTATGTATGTGTGCACTTTACTTTAAACGCTTGCATTGCGTGTTTAACGGCAATAAATTTAAGGGCTGCGTACGCATCATGCTTCTTCCTCATTTATTACGATTCAATGTTTTTATAACATTCATTGCACAACAACAACAATAATAATAACAATCAAAAATTGTATTTTAGCGTCTTTCGTTGCTTTCAAATTTTTAATTATTTTCAATTGTGAAACGTTATTTATTTTATTGCTGTCGCTGTACACTTTAGCTGTCACTTCTTTTGTTATTTTGAAAGCTTAAAATTTATTAACAAATTAATTATTAACGTTTGGAAAACGGCATGTTGTAAGCGTAGTTTTTTTAATTATTATAATTTATATTCAAAATAGGAAATTATTTAATTTTGAATTATTGTTGTTAATAAATTATTATTTTAATTTATTCGCTATTGTCTTATTTGTTTATTTGGTAATTATTGCAAAGATGACAAATGAATGAGAATAAATATATTCGATGCTCCTATGTAGGCTAATTTCTGAAGTAATTTATTTTCTTTCGAGAAAATTTTTTCACCAAAAAATTTTCTCAGAATTAAAAATTTAGATAAAACAGTGAAAGTACAGTGAAGTTAATTAAAATGCATATTGAATGAGATGTTTGGTTAGATGAAATGAAAGAGAAATGAATAACAATTATTTCGCTGCGTGAAAAATCAGCAAGATACAATCGCGGCACAAAAAATGCGCATAAATCATTTTACGGCGAAACACGAAATCGCATTCAATATCCATTTAAAAAATTCATAATTAATGAATTTCAAGCTCGCTATGTGCGTTCAACGATCATTTATATTTCACTGAAGCGACCTATGAATCATGTTAATAATGTTACACAGATAATTTATAAGTTAGTTATACCCATTGTAGTTAAGCCAAAATGAAAAAATCATCTTCATCATTATCGTCGAAGTGTATTATTTAATTTTATTACGAGTCGCGATTCGAAGGCCGCACCCAGCATGCGAAGCAGCTTACTCTGTAATAAACGATTGCCGATTGTGTGCATGATGCACTCAGTTTAACCCTTTCGGTACCGAATCGCCGCCTCTGTAATAAAATTCGATCGCTTACACACAATCGATCAAATTTTTCCCATTTTTCATTTTCAATTTTCCATTATATTTAATATACGCAATGTTTATAAATAATGACGTAATTTTTTACACTTTTGACGTGTTCGCTGACTATTCATTTATCTGCAGAAAAAATTGCACAACAAGCAATTTACATGAGTCGATCGTTATTATTATTTACGCGCCAAAAATGTGTTCACATTTATTCCTCCCTTTTGTTTATTGAGTAATTTGTTTCACTAACAATTTTGCAACGAATTATGTGAAAAAGGGTAGTGAATAAAAGAGGACAACAGACAATATATCTAGGTAGTTGATTTACGAGTTTAAAGTGAAGCAATTTATTGCTAATAAAATGGCTATAAAAAGCACTGAAACAGCATGCTAATAAATCATGATATATTTGCGCGTCGAAATTATAACCGTCAGCAGTGTTCGAATAAATTTACATTTTATGCCATTAAAAATCGTGAAAGCGAAAAAAAGCACACAAAACCATCAACATCAACATGAAGCATCATGAAACAATTTTGCGTATGTGTACTGCATTTTGAAGTGTGCGTACCACCCAAATTGTAATCGTGTAAAATTTTCCTCATATTAATGTATAACAAGCATATGTGAAGAAAAAACATGAACAGTTTTCTAAATTTATTTTTAAACATCTAGTCGGAAGGGAGAAACATTTTTCATTCAAACGAATATTTCTTTAGACATTTTGTGACACTTTTCAAAAAAGTAAAAAAAGTTTTCGTTTCAAAAAACTTTTCATTCCAATTAAAAATTTTGATTTCATGTTTTTAAAGCTTTCGCCAAAAAAATTAAATAATATTTCAAACGCAGTAAGCTTATTAGGAGATACATTTATACACATTTTTGTTGAAAAACGATTGATTGCGATTTAAAAACGTGTCACAAACATCTTTACATTCTTTTGCAAAAACATCAAAAATGTCTGTGATATCAAATATTATGTACATAGATAAATAGTGATCGCGAAAAGTGTTCGTCGACTCCAATTTGGGAGTTTTTCAAAAGAGACCTTTTTTGACGTTCAATATAATAAGCACAAATAACATGTACACGATCATGTGCATTCAGCATGATTCAAACATTTTATGACAACTCAATGAAGTAGAAAGTTGAAGTGCAGAATATGTGTACACATGATAAAACATAGTAGTATGTATTATGTAAATGTAGTGTTTGTCGGCGAACGTTTGTGGTAAAAAATTGTGTGCAAAATGCATTTACATGAAGCATGATGAATAAAATATATATAATTGCGCTGTTTGTGTTCGAGTGTCGTTCGGCGTTACAAACAACAAGTTAATCAAAGCTCAGCGGTCAGTCAGCGAGCATTGCCACACACACTAAAGCGCTGATTTGCTTTTCATTACAACATCATCATCAGCATCATCGGCTTTATGCATTTGAGACACATGTGTGCGAACTGCATTTGTAAACTATTTCGCACCGCTTTGCTTGTGCTTTGCTTTTTTTACACGCATTCATTGAAAATAGCTGTCATTAAAAGTGACAAACGAAGAAAATCAAAGCAAAAACGCCGACATGCAAAGAATAGTATAGTATTAAGATATATACGAGTGTGTACATGATTTGCTCAGCGTCGCGTCCGTTCTGCTATTTGATGCGAACTGTTCATTCTCACTCTCAGCGAACCGTCGATGAAAACTTTGTTGACAGCAGTTTTAGACTCTCGCTGTTCGCTGTCAATCAATGCACGCGTTTCGAGCAAAACCGTAAACCAAATGCCGGCGTTTATGAAAAACTGAGAGTGCGAACATTGAACGCGATCACATTTGATGAGAGACGAAAGAAGCTAGAAGAGAGCGGTAAACACAGTGTCGAGTGAAGTAGACGAATTTGAAGTAGACTGACTCTCTTCACTTCAATTCACATCACATTACATGACATATTTCGAAGTTCAGTATACTTACTTATTTGTGTAAATCTTATTCAATATTTTGCATTAGTCTTGTAATAGTATATTTCACATTTCGCAGATTTGTCATACTTGATAAAAATTATAAATTAGTTCAATAATTGAATTTATCGAATTCAGTGAACACACTCAATATTTGGCGATTTTGCTTTTGCCGAAACACAGCTACTTTGATTGACAGTAATCGTGATTTAATTTCGTTACCCACTTATCAAATGTCACTAAGAATAAATGGCCGCCGAATTTCGGCGTTCGCAAATTAAATTATGAATTATTAAATATGTTTGATTACTGCTATTATTAGACAGGCAAGAAACGGTTTCGCCTTTCATTCGCAATCATTCAAACTAACTAAAGTCTCAATTAATCAACGTGTAGTCTTTAATCGCCTTAGGTACAATGCAAGCGGTGCAAATTATATTTTGCTAAACTCTGTTTGTTTTTGTGATTTTATTTAAAATTAATTTTCAATCAAATTTCCTTTTCAAATGTAGATTAAAACGGTTGCAAAATTAGGTAATTAACAATTAGCATTAACATAATCATTATTTAACTTCACTTGTTGTATATTATTTAAATAAATTTTGTAATTTCGATTTTAGGTTAACTTCGTTTAAATTATGTAATTAATTATTATTTTACGTTTGTTTGTTTGTTTCCCATTTATAATTAATTTGAGCAGTCAATGCATCTAAGTCGAATAATAAATTTTCTTTCAATATAAGTATTTCTTATTTAATTTATTCAAAAGAGTAAAAAACATTTTGTGTCACAAAAAATAATTCATAATTTATAATTTCTCTTCTAGCGAAAATGTTGCTTATTATAATTTTTTGACGATTCAGCTATGCGCCTTGTTTAAATCGTAAATATATTAATTTCTTTTTCTGTCACATTTCATTTTGAAGCGTTCATTTTTTAAAGTGAAAAATAATATTTTTGTCACACAAAAAAAGAATTTTGACAGCAGTAAAAATAGTGAATGCAGACAGAAATATACAAGCATTATATGAAATACATATATATATATCATTTCACTTGTAAAATATTACTTGTCAGCTGTTTGTAAAACAGTGGAAACGAATTTTGACAGCAATCGTCGACAGGAGAAGTATAAAGTTAAAAATGTATAAAAATATTAAACTTAGCAAAAAATGAAAATTTTCATTTTGAATATATTTCATGTGTCACTTTAAACAAATTTGTTAGATTACACAAATAAACTATCATTAAAATCAATGTTACTTTTAAAATATGTTAGTTTATACAAAATATTTGTTAAAATTATTTGTAAATAACACAACAGAACAAAAAGTGATAAATAAAAAAATCTTTTATCTTGATAAGTTAGGTAAATAAAAAACCTTATCTTTAAACTGAATAATTGAAAACGAAACCTTTTTACTCAATTATACACGAAACAAATGAAAACCATTTTTCATGCTGGTCTGAATGCATCATAAATATTTCCCTTCTATTCTTTATCATTTCACTTTACTTAGCCATTCAAAATCGTTTTCGTAGATGATTTATAACACGTTTCACATCGCTTTCATTTAAAAGTGATAAACGAAAAATTGCGTGGATAAAGTGATTAATAAAGTGATGATGAATTGAATGAATGAGAAAGCGGCTGTGAATGGTTAACAACGCAATCCTTTGTTGCCGAGTAATCAATTGTCGAGTGTAATTCACGAAAAAAATGTTTCAACGTTTTGACAGTGAACAGATGCACTGAACTCAAACATTTCAGTGATGCGTTTCATCGCTGTTTACACTGAACTTTAAATCACATAAATGATTCTTTTGTGTCCACCGGAAACGGTCAAATAACGTTATTTAAAGTTGTACAGTTTGAAACACAAAAAAGCAAAGAAACAAACAAACAATGAATAAGTCCATCATCATCTTCGCACATCTGCAAACGTTTTAATTTAAAATTTAAATAGTGACCAAAATTACAACATAGTTTACACTTCACCCCACATGAATGTTGTTGTTTTATACATTTATTATTTAATTATACGTTTTATGAGTTGAAACATAATAAATAATATTACTCAATGTGTGTGTATATGTATTTTGTACGGGTTTTTACTGCTGTTAAGACAAAAACGCAAACGATAAATTTAACACACACAAACAGTCACTCACAATGTATTTCCAAAAAAGGGAAAATGTTAATTATAGTGCTTATCAGGGCTGAGTAACACACATGTTTATATAACTACATTTAATATATATAATAATCATGTATAAATTGTATTTTGCTGTGCGTTCGAAATATTATATTTATTATTATTTTTGTTGCCTTTTGTTTCGCACAGGAAATGAACAAAATATTAAACAAATGATGTAAGTATAAATTACATTAAAATAACTCATTTTTGCAAGGGCAGCTGATTCACATTTTTATCTTGAAAAGTGACGACAAAAAGTTTCAGTTTCACAATTAACAAAAAAGTTATTGCAAATTAGAAAATAAGTTTCGTTAATCAATCATTTTTGACTTTGTTTTACATGAAGATTTTTAAAGGAGAAGTGATCTGTTTTCTTGCTTTCAAACACACATTTCATTTATTTCGTTTCACACACATCGTGTAGTTAGTATAGAACGCGTTAGTTTAAGTGACATGTTTATTTCCTTGTGTCAAATGCAACAAAATCAATTATAATTAATTAATTCTCACTCTGAGGAGCCTTCGAAGGTTAAGATAAGAGCACGTTATGCAAGTACTGTTATTTCGAGGAATTTTCAAGCTATATTTGTGTGTTGCACTTTTTTATTTGGTCATAATATCATGTGATGCAGTAAAATGGAATATAATTTCGCCCGAAAAGAAAAACGTCGGCGTGTTAATGACTATTCACATAAAATATGATTAATGATGATGAAGTTTAAAAAATTGCGTTCTTTGGACACACACACAATGTTTTGCATTATGTTGAACTTTATAAAAATATAGTCATTAAATAAAGTTTTCCGCGCACATGTTGTGTGTGCGGTGTTGAATATGTTTCAGTTTTATTAATGAATGTGCGACATTGTTGTAACTTGGTCACACATCGTTCATCCTGCAAAACACAATTTTAATTCAAATTATATAACAATGTCAGTTTCTTGTGTTGTTCGCAAAATTTTGACAAATGATTTTTTTCATCAGCGAAATTTATTGTGTCAACGAATTTATAATTTAAACTTAAAAAATCATCACAATCATCAAGTTTTAATGACTATTTGATTATAAAAATGTGTGAAAATTTATAATTTCATTGTGTGTTGCAATAATCTGTGCATGTTCAAACACGATCATGAGATTGAATTAATCGCACAAAACCAGTAAATTATTCGCGGATCATTTTTCAAAAAAAAGGCTTTGAAACATTTTTTGTATTTATAAAAGCAAAAGGTGTTCTGATAATCACAAGGTTCGGCGACGAAACCGTACTGAACACATTTTACACTTTTTAACGATAAATTTCATTTCACTTTGACATCAAATTGTATGAAACACGAAAAAAGTCATTAATTACTTGCATGAAATGAAAGAAGTGTTTGAGGCACCGTTATTTTTGGTTCACTTAGTTTCGCAGATAACGCGAATATAAATTACTAAATGTAGCGACGTTTTCTGAAAAACAAGTCAATTAATTATATCTATATAGTGTCAGAGCAATTAATTTTCATTTACTGCACATTTCTGGTGTTTTACTAAAAAGTTTAAACGAATCCGAAAAGATGACTTAAGGAGCGAAACCTAGTGATTCAAGTTGCGCCATCTATTATTCACTTTTTGTTCAAATATTCAAAAATGATTTTTATCAAGAGTAATAAAACTTTATCAGCACGTGAATGAGAGGTGCAATTATCAAATATTCACTCTGTTATTGCTGTCAATGCAATGTATCATAAAACTAAAAATGTTCTGCTAACCTGAAGGTTTGCGAAGAATTTCAAATTTTATGACACATTTCCCCTTTAATTTATCGTCAAAATTTGAATCACATAACAAAATTTTACGACTCGAGTTTCAAACATAAAATTCAATTGAAAAACAAACATTAAAATGAAATCTTATCTAAAATGTCGTTTAAGAAACTCGAGAAACGTAGTATTTGCACTTTTCTTATCAATTTCTTTATTAAATTTTTGCAGTGCGAAAGTTGAGAGCTAGGAAATGTGTGTGCCTTTCGGTGAAACATAAATTCATCAAAAAGAACGTCGAAATGTCTGAAAATAAAACGTTTTTGTCGGTCAAAATATGCTACTTCTGTTGGTTCGGCTGTAAGTATAAAAAATGCAAAAATAATTCTTATCAAAAGTAACTTATCTTTCATTTTTGCGCTCGAAAACAGAAATTAAAAACTAATCTTAATTTATAATGTTTACATTTCGACTCATTAAGCTGTTTCTTGCTTGTGGCCATATTTGTCAATACACATGCGACAATTGGGACTTTCGGTGGAAGAAACTGCAGTAATTATTTCAATACTACCCATTGCGTCATTACTCGGACCTCCGACCACCGGTTTCATCGCCGATAAATATCGAATGCATAAATTATTATTACTCATTTCACTTTTAATGACAATTATTAGTGCTTTCGGAATACAAATGTTACCAAAAAGCAGGACATTAGACGGTGACTTTAATCGAATTAAGTTTAGATGCAATCAAGAAAGCGTTAGCCTCAAGGTACCTAAAAAATGTACTGAATTGTGTCAACGAGATGATATCACACTCAACATTAAGAATTGCGTTTGCAGCAATAATTCACTTTGCATTATCGGTCAACTCGAAAATCTAACTGTTTGTTTTGGCAATGAAACATTAAATGCGAAATTGTTTCCGACCGAAAATTGCATAATTCCTGCGTTGAGGATATTTACAGCTGATCCGATAACACCACCGTTACATTGGATTCAATGTCCACATACGTGTCATTGTGATGTCGATTTATTACAAGACGCTAAACGACAATGTAAACTGGAAGTAAACAAACGACAAGATACTAAAACAAAACATATATTTTGGTTGTATTTGGGTTTACGATTAATGTTCTCATGTTTTAGTTCAATTTGTTTTAACCTGATCGACGCTGCAGCTTTGCTTTTGACTGAAAATGAAAACTGCAAAACGTTTTATGGTAAACAACGAATGTGGGCAGCATTGGCGACTGGAGTATTTCCCCCACTTTGCGGTTATATGATTGACCAAATGAGTGAAGATCCAGAATACCAGGAAACCACTAATTATGCACCAGCTTTTTACGCATTTTACGGTTTAGTTGCAATAACAATATTATGTTCGTTATTTTTAACAATTGATAAATCAAATTCGAATCGAAATATTTGGAAAGAATTAAGAAATTTTTTAAAAACATATGAACATTGGTTGTTCGTTATTTCGGTACTGGCACTCGGTGTTTATTTTGGTTTCATAGAAAACTTTTTGTTTTGGTTTCTTCAAGACATCAGCGCACCGAAATATTTAATGGGTTTAACATTAACTGTTGGTGCATTAGCTGGATTACCAGTTTTATACAAATCCGAATTCTTTTTGGAGAAAATGGGAAGAGTTAATATTTTAATACTTTCATTTTTTGTATATTTTGTTCGTCTTTACGGTTACTCGGTAATTGAAAATCCGTGGCATTGTATGTGGTTCGAATCTATGGAAGCTGTTACATATCATTTAATGTGGGTAGCTGCGTCGACGTATGGTGCGAAGTTAACTCCCGGTAAAAATATTAGCGAAATGCAATCAACAAATAATTTGTATTTTTAGAGTACATGGCGACAATGCTTTCAGTGATCGCTATTATTCACTATGAATGTGGTCCTGGTTTAGGCTCTTTAATCGGAGGAAGCGTCATGTCGATTACTGGTGCGAGAAAATCGTTTAGATTAATGGGATATTCCGCAATCGCATTCGGAGTTAGTTACATTCTACTTTTTTATGGAATTCGGATAAATAAATGGAAACGTATTAGTGCATCGAGTGACGACAAAATAACGCAAATGAGAGAAACAAAAATTAATAGAAGTGAAACAAACAAAGATAATATTTGTATCGAAGAATCAATTTAATTTGTGATATTGTTTATTCAGTGCGAAACATTTGCGTTTGCGAATAAAAACGTTTTAAAATTGTATGAAAAATTATGTAATGATTTGAACATTCAGCGAGTACTCAGCTTGAGTAACAGACATAGGTTAGCAATTACGACTACGAGCTACACTTTTGTAAAAAATATAGAGTAAGTGCAATAACATATTAATTGCGTGAAAATTGTTATTTATTGAATGACAAAATGAATAGCAGCTATGTATAACCAATCTTAAATTTTAGAATTTGTTGAACACAATTGCTTTTGTTTTAAATATTCGAAGATGTTTAATTGTAACACGATTAAACTAATCCTTTTCGAAGGCAATTATTTGACTTTTGCTGAAGTCGGTCGCGTCGTTTCGTAAGCCGCTGCTTTCATCAGGCGAGCATGATTCTTCGAAAACCAAACGGACACAGTTTTTATAGACTGTTCGTACTCGTCTGTGAAGCACTTTTCATAAATCAATTTAAAATCACGACCCTCTGATGTAGCAGCATTAAAAGCGGGGATATTTATCATTACTGATTACCTAGATTAAAAAGCGATGTTTTAATTAATAAGATAGCAAGGAAAATATGCAAAATGATTCATATTAATTTCTGCGTTTGTTATGAACCCAAATTTTGTATAAAAAATCTTTGAATATATTATTTTAAATATATTTTTGTATTGTAAAATTATATAAATTAACAATAACTACATTTGCACTAGTTTTGGAAAATGGAAATATTCCCGGCAAATTGGGAATCTTCCTTAGCTATTTTCCTGTTTCCCACAAACACATGATAAAAAAATGGCATCTTCTGCTGGTAAAATTCTGGAAACACTTTTTTAAACATTTTTCAAGGTAAAGTCGATATTGAACATCATTGCATGTTAGGTTTGTTTTAATGACAACCGATGATCTCCGCTGTATGAGTTTAACATGTTTCTTTGCGCAAAACAGTTGTTCGCATAGGATGTGTAAACAATTACTTAATTACTGAGGTAGTGATGCACGGGTGTATCCGATTTAAGAGAATATCACTTTCCTATGAAAAATCTGTGCTTATAAAACAATCTAAATTGACCTGATTTTTCTTGAACAATCATTGTCCAATAGTTTTTGTGAAAAATTGCCAATTTTTTATAAAATCCCCCTAATACCCCTTTGTTTACATTCCCTAAATTTCCAAGGAAAATGGGGAATATGCTGGAAATATAGGGATTGGGAAGAATCGAATATTCCCGGGAATTTGCCAACTTTAATTGGCACTGCAAGATGTCAGTTAAAGTATACATCAAGTGCTTTATTATTTCGCAGATAATCATAACAAAAAATATTTCCTTATTCGCAGATAATCCTAAAAATCTATATTTCGTTTTTAATTAGTTGAGAGATGAGTTATTACGAATTATGCTAATTTATATGATGTACGTGAAAATGAACTTTAATTTCGTCTCACTGTTAAAAAGTAAAAAATATTTCGGAAAACTTAAACTAATAGCAATATTATCATTTGAAATTAAACACGAATTTGAATAAAGATTAAAGTGGGAAAATTTTCTCATTCTTAAAAATAATCAGGCAGTTACATCAGAGTGTCGTGATTTTAAAGTTGATTATGTAAAGTGCTTCATGGACAACAACGAACGGTCTGTAAAAACATTGTCCGTTTCGTTATCGAAGATGCAGGGTTCGCCTGATAAAGATAGCAGTGGCTATCGAAACGTGGCCACTGACTTTAGTATAAGTAAAATAATTACCTTCGAAAAGGTTTAGTTTAATTGCGTAACAATTAAACATCTTTGAAAATATTCTTAAATTAATTAATAAATTTAGTCCCATTTTCTGTTCCTTTCTTGCGACCATATTTGTCCATCGATTAATGAGATTTTTTGTCGATTAATAGTGTGGAAACTTGTTTAGAATAATGGGTTATTCGGCAATTGCATTCGGAGTAAGTTACATTCTACTTTTCTAAGGTATTCGGAAATATAAATGAAAACGTAATAGCATTGCATCAATGACGATAAAATAACGCAGAGGAAAATGATGAAAATTATTCGACGTCTAAAATTAATAACGAAGAATGATCATTTTTGTATCGAAGAATCTGTTTAAATTTTGATTGTGTTTATTTAATTGGTATTAAATGTGAAGCATTTGCATTTCAATTATATTTAAAAAAATATACTTAAATTAGCCCGTCATTAGGTTTTTTTAATTTGACAATTTTGTCGCTACAATACTTAAAAATATTGTTTTTTAACGTATATTGTACAGTCAAACCTCTCCAAATTGACACTCTATAGTTTGACCTTTCTAATTTGACGGATGTTTTCAGAACAACCCGAATTGACATATTGTTAAATCTCATTTCCATAAATTGACACACTCCACAATTTGACACAATTTTGCCGTCCCATCTGCGTCAATTTAGAGACTATTGACTGTATAAGAATAACATGTAAGTTACATGCGTTGATGTTATACAGTGAAACCTATAAAATAAGTCCCTGCAAATTGAGAAAACCTGAAAATCAAATACCTTAAAATTCCGCCATTCATAGTTTAATTAGTGCTTGTTGAATGAGTCATTCATTTCCTCATTCTTTTGCTCTGACCGTTGTGTCCTTTTCTTT
>NCKV01000414.1:0-18238 GCA_003675905.2 Leptotrombidium deliense
GTGAGCACAAAAAACGTTGTATTTAAAATTCGATGGAATAAGAAAATCAGCGTTTTTATGCAACAAAATAAGATTGATTGAAACGAATGCAAGTGAAGCTGGCAAATGTCTCATTGCATCATTACATTTCGATCGTTCGTTGTGTGCATTTCTGTCTATTATTCTTTACTCAACAAAACGCAACTGTATTTTGCCTCTACTTTCAATATGAAAAACGTTTCTCTGTTTTCTTTTTCACTTTATTTGATAGTGAATACAAAATAGAAACACATTGCAATTCAGTGAATTTAATCTGATGAGTGCAATTCACTGTCGCACAGTTCTCAATGTGTGCGTCTCGCGATTGTGTATTCAGGCTGCAATTAAATGCGAATTGAATTTCGAAAAACAAAAAGTAGTCTCCAGAAAGTAAACTAAATTTGAGGTGAGAGTAGTTCTTTGTGCGTGTGTGTGTGTGTGTGTTGCAATCGAATATCGAAAGCGTATTTCGTCTGCAAATCGAGTGTTAAATGAAATTAGTTGCGAACAGAAAGCGAAAATAAGGTTCGCGCAATGGTTGCAATGGTTGCAAACGGTGTGGCAGCGAATTGTTAACGTCTCCCACAGCGAATAACGCGAAATAGAAAATCCGGCGAACAATTAGTGGCGCGTAGAACGAGTGATGCGAGTTTGTCTGTCGAAAGTGCATCAATATTAATCTCGAAGAATAAAAGCGATGCACAGAAAGAATGCGACGTTCTCGACGCTGGAAACGACTTGGATGTTGTAAATACCACAGAGAACTGTTCTACCCTCGAAAAGCCGAAAAATAGTCTGCTATACTTTTTCTGCTGCTTTACTCGCTTTTTTGCTGTTATTTGCCTTTCGAAACGAAACTAAAAAAGATGGAAAAGAAGAAAACAAGAAAAAAGAGAGAATAACTGCAAAGAAACGAAAGCGAAATGCGAGCAGAAAAATAAGAATACCGGCGTTCCGGTAATTTATCGTCTTTTTTCTCGATTCCTTAAAGTTTTACGGCGAAAAAGATGACGACTTTTGATTAAACGAATTTTGCTCGTCTCTAAATTCGATGCCTTTCTCTTTTCTGAAACATTTCCAACTGATATAAACTGCGAAAACAAATGATTGCTTGCACACAGCAAAACGCAGACACAATAACTCGCAAACAAATCGTGTTTCTTTTCCGCACAAACACTGAATTACCTGCGATTTGCTTCTCTTCTTCATTACTTTCAGATAAACACAGAAAACTGCAATTGCAACAAGTTTGCTGTTCATTGCGACATTGCGATTCTCCGCAACGATGCATTTGCAATCTTTTGCTTTTACATTCATTCAATCGAAACGAAACAATTGCGGAAATAAGCAAAGAAACTTTGTTCGCTTTTTTTACTAATTGCAAACAGTGTGTTTCGCTTAATCACATTTTCAACATTTTCACATTCATTTCACAAACGCAAAGATTGTAGAGTTACTGCAAATGCAAACAAACATGCATCGCGATTCTTTGCATTTTAAATATTCACGAATATTGAGTTCGCAAAACAACAAAAGTTTAATTAAACAGTGAACAGCAAAATATGCAAAACTTTTAATGCACTAAAAATGAAATTAGCTTTTGCAAAATGCATAATTTTCGTTCATTTTCGGCCACTTTTGTTGACAAATTCAATGAAATTGTGTACTCGTTTGTACGTTCAATGTACTCCGTGTTGCAGTTAATGCAATCGAGTGATCAGTTAAAGCAAAACGTTTATTTTCTCGAAACGCATTTATTTAACCAATTCATTCGTGGAACAATTGCAATTCAATTGATTTGTTCGGTAATTTGTAACGATGCGTTCGCAGTTTGTGAAACAACGCAAAGCAAAACAAAACGCGATGCAAACACATTTCGATCGTTGTATGTTTCGAATTGAATGTGAATGTCAGTCGACACGAACGAAATAAGAGTGATTCAAATGTTCGAACCTGTGAACAATAATTTCGAACGCTTTAATATTTGTGAAACAGAAATAAAATGTATTGAAAAGTCAACGAATGAATTTTGAAGTGAATGCCTGCGAGTGTTACACAAAATGTGTTCACAACATTGATGCAACATTTTACGGCGCTGAGCGTTTATAACTGTGAAAATCGTTTAAATAAATATAATTTACTGTTTAAACATAAGTGGCCTGAATTCGACGAAAACTTTTAAATTACAAAAAGTAATTTTGAGCTGCAAAGCAAAGAAGTTGTGCGAAATGAGCAAAAAAAAAGCAAAATGTCGTTTGCAACGATTCGGCTGCGGGCATAATTCATAATTATTAACACTTCGCCATTCGATTCTATTCATTCTCATTTCGTTCATGAATCTTAACATTTCGTTACGTTTATGTCAATCAAAATAAATGCTCTTATTTTTTGCAATAAAGAATCGCTGAAAATCGAAGAGCAAAAGAATGGTTTCTCGAATAATTCGTGAATTCTATGCATTCTGCGTAACTGCTTTTGACACTGCCTTTTGGCTATTAAAACGCTGCCAGTCCATAAATCATTGCTAAAACCAAACATTTCTGACTCAATATTACATGAAACAGAAGTCGACCGTTGCTTTTGCTGACTTGTGCGACATTTAGAAATGGAACTTGCTCTCTGCGGTTTAAGGTACATAGAAAACAAAAATGAGTTACGTGCACAATCAGCGTTCACTGCGAATAAACAGTCTGATTGAATGATTGCATTAAGTTTTGATTAAGAAATGGCAAATGTATCACGCTAATGTTTAAATGCATCGAACGAAAATTTCAGATAAAAACCTCTCAAATGATAATCATCGATGGTGAACAATTGGATATTAAATCTGCTATTGCTAAGTTATCACATTGACTACTTTTATTCACAAAGGAAACAGCAGCCCGCAACCAATTCACCAGAGCTTTGTACGTAATATATAACACCTGTAACTATCTTTTGTGTCTGGTTACAAAGTCATGGTTATTTGAAAAGTTGTTGCAAACATTGGGAGAAACGTTCGTTCTGGTGTACAGTTTGGGTTCTAATTACATACTCTACTCCCACTGATTGTCTCTTGTTTAACATTGAAAAAGCAATAAAACAATTGAGTCAATTAGTGTAAATAATTTCTGTTTTACAAACGAATGAAGAGAGCTTAAAAGAAGGTGACTCAAAATTGGTTATCCAAACAATTACATTATTCGTTTCTGTTGACTGGAGAAACAAATTCAACAATTAAGTTGGAATGTTTGAGCGAAATTCAAAATCGATAGTCAGAAATGAATGGCTGTCAGTTTAGAATAAATGTGCGCGAGTTGTGCGGTTACAGATTAACACCACATTCGTCACTGCTGAGAATGAAATTATATTTGATTTATGAAACATTTAATTCATGGCGTATAATTCATTGCTGGATCGATATGATCTCAAATCGTTAATTCGTCGCTAGCACGTCTTCGCAACACTTTTTGTTTGCTTTTGGCTATTTTCTGTCATTGCCGTCGATTTTCGTTACCATTTCTGTGAACGAATCGAAGCGATGCTTGAAATGATCGCTGAAAGATGCGTGTGAAAGAAATGCAATTGCAAAGTGATTGTCGAATTTTGAACGCAATTGCATCAAAAGTGAACTGAGAATGCGAAAGATTCATATTTAGTTCAGTGAAACGAAAGCAAAGCGAAAGAGAAAAGAACACATTCTGCGAACATATTTTTTGTTCGTCCGCGTTGACGTTTGCTTTCGCACTGCTTTTTGTTGTTCTCTGCAATTGTAACACAAAAAAGGTTAAGAAACTAGGAACAGATAAGCGTTGCAAAGAGCAGCGAGAGAAACTGCGAGAGAAGAGCAGCAGGAAGACAGAAGCTCGCAGCCATTTAATGCTGATTGTCGGATATAAGTATTGGCGAACAAAACTGTGTGTTTTGCTGATTATCTAAATGTTGCTCAAGATTTGTGAGTTTTCCTTTTTCGCAGTTACGCACTTCTCAATTTTTGCGACACTTTTTATTTGCGAAACAAAGTAAAGATGAAACAAAAACTTTTGCAAAATTTGATTTCCTTTCGTTCACTACTAAAGAATGTATCAAATATCAGAGTTCTTAAAAAATTTTTATGTTTCATATTTTTCATTTCGACTACTATTATATTTCTTCAGACGTGTTATAAATCAAGGAAAGTGCCATTTTTCGTTGGCATTTCGAATACGACACCACCAATGCAATGCAACTAAATGTTCGCTCGCAAAACGCACTACTAAAGCCTGCTAGAAGCACTTTTTGCGATCATTTTTAAAAATTGCTCAAAATGGCCGCTTTAAAAAAGGCACTAATTTTGCAAACGATCGAAATCAGTTTCGCTTTTCACACAGTTTACAATTTACGCGAAATAATCGCTCACAAATAATAAAAGAAATTTGAAAGTAATTTCAGCCTCCGCATCTCATTCACCTATCACAAAGAGGCTGATCATTAAATTTCGATTCAATTTTCATTTAAACTCGGTGTTCAAAAATTGCGATTCGAAAGTGAAAAATAGAAATTGAATGAATGAAGAGCTCGTAATTTGCAAAGTAGAAACATTTGCTCATTTAATCACAGCAAGTGTAACGGAGAAAAAAGCTTGCAATTTGTTTTGCTATTGCATTTTTATCGATTTTAAATTAGAATTGCAACGAAATGAAACGAGCAACTTTTTTCTCCTAAATAATTAATAAACTAAATAATCGGCGCATTTTGCCATTTCACTTGAGCATGAACGCAAAAAAGCAAAAACTAGCAAATATTTTGAAATTAGATCCGAAAGCGTAGGTATTTCATATATTCGTTCATTCGTTGCATGGAATTTATACAATATTTTCAGTTTACAACACATTATTTAAGAACACATATTTTCGATAATCGAAGCAACATTTCACAGTTCGCTAATATCGTCGCTCGTCTATACGTGACTTTCTTCTTTATACTTTCTCGTGTTATGTTTGTCATATTAAAATTCCGCACTGAATTATATCGCTTGAATTTAATATTTTTTAAAACCCACTCGAAATGGCAATAGAATGTACAGTTTTTCACAAAAATGTTATTCGAGTTCGCTTGAGCTTGGAGAAGTGCAATAACAGGTTTTCTACGTTAAGATTGTGTGCAAAAGTGTATATATACAGAAATACATATTTCATAGAGTTTCGCCATTGCGACAGACACATAAAGTGCGCACTTTGAACGCATCGGTGAACATTTTTACCGTTCGCAGTGTATAAAATTCATAAAGCTAAGTGTGCTCATATTAAATGCTGTAATTGCGAAGCACATCTTTACAATACTTTAGATAACGGACTTGTTAAACGTCGTTGCGAATGAAACACTTTGCAACTGCAAAATTGCAACGGCAACGCGCAACAATGTTCGCCCCAATTATTATAATGTAAATTATTAAAACGCACGCATTGCTCTAATATTACATTATATTATTATTTTACGGATTACTTTTAGAGCAATATTTTTTAGGGTTAAAACAACATTATTGTGTGAAACACGTCGCGATATAATGCGCTGATAATCGGTCATTAGTTTGTTGCATGCCTTTTCAAATAATGTCTCTTTTCATTCGTTTTCCATGTTTGGAAAAACAGTGCAACGAGAAAAAGAGTAAAAGAGTAAAAGTATCGTATATATTTTAAGCACGAAAAAATATGAATTTTAATACAAAAATTATTTGAAATGCAAATCACAGTTCGTTACAATGAACACACATACACATAGCACACTTTTTTATCTTTTCAACTTTCCTTTCTTCTTTCATTTTTCTTTTTTTCATTTTTTCGAAACATAAAAAATAGCTGCAAAAATGCTAATTACGAGGAAACATGACAACACGAACACTTCACAATCACTTTGAATGTAACATTTTATATTAGATCAATATTTGGTCGCTTAACTCAAGTACTGCTGCTTTGCTTTTAATTTCACATTTATAAAGTTCGAAAGCATTTGCTGACACAACTGTAATATTTGTTTTCCATGCGATCGTTAATGAAATGAGAATGGTGAAAAAAGAAATGAGACTCGCGTTAAACATAACAATCGTCTTAAGAACGGGAAAATGAAGAAACGAAGTAAAGTTGATTTGTGTGAGATTTGGAATCTAATTTTCTATAAAAGTAAAAGAAATGAAGGAAACGGGTTTGCAATTAAGATTGAAAATAACGGGCGCTTGCACAGTATTCAGACTTAATTACGAAACGTTAATTATTTTGCTCTTTCAATGAAAGATTAGGCTAAATCTGCGTTCACAAGGGGACACAAGCAACTGGAAGCAGTAGAACACAGTCTGAGCCACCATTTTTTCATCCATTTGTTCGCAAAGCGAAAATTACTCGCGAACTAAACCCGTAAATCTCGTAATCTTTGTGCTAAATTTTTCTTGTACCATTCGCTTTGCAGTTAAAAGTAAATTACAATTATTACGCGTTGACAGTTGGCACTCGCTTTCTGTTCGAAAACGTTTGCAGTGATCAAATAAATTGCGAGAAGTGTGCGATTCCAGTGTCCGATATCTCGCAAACAGTGAATTCTTTGTTGAAACGCGAGCCATTCACTTAGCTGTTGAATTTCGTTCATTGCTCACAGACAATATTTTCTGACGCAACTGAAATGCGAGCAATGAAAACAAAAGATATTTTTTGAGTGACTGTCAGCCCACAAAAACAAAGCTAATCTCGAAGAGAAGCGATGTTGTATTTTTGGAATTCACATCGAATTTAATTACGATTACAAATGAGATTTGTGCATATTTATAAATTAGAGTGCGTTTTAATGATGCTATGGTTTTATGTAACGTTAACACTGATTTATTTTCACTGAAATTTGAATGTACACTGGAAGCTAACATACAACGCATTCGGTTGCTTAATGTGTGCAAAGTTAATGTCAAAAGCAAAAAATGTTTTCGAAGTCTTTAATTAATTATGTTGCACACACTTTTTAAAGCAAAAAGTGCACGTAAAATACACTGAAAACCTCTGTAATCAGTATTCGCAAAGGCGCGTAATTTGCTTTCATTGTCGATGCGACGTTCACTGAAGTTCTACTTTTCGAGTGAATCGATTGCACTGAGAATGAAGTGAAAAGAAAAAGTTTTCATTTCAAAAAAGACTCGTAATTATTGCGATGCTTGTGAGAACAGTGTAATTACTGTTTGAAAAAAGCGAAACGGCAGCATTCATTGAACCGAAACCTAAATAGAACGTAACTCACCCGAATTGTCCGGTC
The DNA here is from genome assembly GCA_003675905.2 of Leptotrombidium deliense. Classification (NCBI taxonomy): domain Eukaryota; kingdom Metazoa; phylum Arthropoda; class Arachnida; order Trombidiformes; family Trombiculidae; genus Leptotrombidium; species Leptotrombidium deliense. Next base: position 7,267 of record NCKV01000414.1, read on the forward strand.
GGTATTACAGTCGGATATCCACCTCTTATCGGAAACGGTAAACCTGTGTAACAATGAAATTGCATTTTACTTTAATTGATATTTTGTAATTAAATTTATCGTTGTTTTTCACAAAAATGTTAATTTGTTTTATTGTTGTTTTGTCATGTTTGTCACTTTATTAATGATACTTCAAAAAGCGAGTTTTTTTTGTTTTGAAAAAGTTTAAAATATTTGAATTACAGTTTAACGAGGTTCGTGTTCTGTTTTTTGAAATACAAATTATTAAACACGAGAATATTAATATTGGAGATGAAAAAAGAAAATAACAAGCAAGAGTTCATAGCATTCTTAGAATTCACTAGAATTCAATTAATAACGTTTCGCTGTCATTGCGTTCGTAATTAAATTAAAAATGAGACATTTTATGATATTGTTCATTAATTATTAAGTCGACGGATATCAAAATTGCGAGCTGCGTTACTTTTTGTAATAGTTTTGTGGCTGTGTGCACTGCTGTAATATAACTGTAACCGAGGCGCAATACTCGTAGAACAATATTCATAAAAGGCGTGAAATGGAGACAAGAGAATGAAGAGAGTCGCGAACACACATCGCACACACACAACAACGTCTGTCTAGTCACAATTAATGTCTGCAACACTTTTTTTGCAAACAGACATAGACTGCAAGCAGTGATGCTGTGTGCTTCTTTTGCTGTGCCGTTTGTGTGATCGCGTAAATTACTCGCACACACTTCACTGGCGAATCGTAATCACAATGGAAACGAAACATTGCGAATGTGAATGTCTGCTCGAATGCTACAAATGTTACTCGAATCAGTTTAATTGCCGTTCATTTCATGTAAAAGTGATTAGACGTAATTTAACACCAGCACTCTTCATTTAAAGTTACATTCAACTTTCGTAAATGTGTTTTACATTTATTTTAATTCACATTAAATTTCTAATATGAAACTATTAAAGTTAGGCAATAAATTTAAGCGAACTTTGCAAATGTGTTATCAAAGTAAACATCAAATATTCGCATTCGTTTGCAAATTGAATTGCGTCGTGCTGAAATGAAAGCGTGAGTCGTTGCTGATGAACACAATGAAAATGACATGCAAAAATTTTTTGTGATCTTCGCAGACGAATTCACGTACATTCGTCGCATAAGATATATCATATACATGAAATAGATGAATGCATTGCGCTCGTAATTAATGAAATGAATGCTTATTGAAGCTCGAAATCAAAGAGTAAATTACATAAAAGCCCGAAATGCAATACACGTTGAATGCATTGCACACAAAACTTAAAGCATACATTACGCGTAATAAATTATATTTAAGCCATTTTTCGACGCAATGTAATCAACGCGATTAATATATGAATGCATTATGCATACTCTGTGTACTGTGTGTGCTGTGTATCAAAGAAAGCTGAACGCATTTTCGCTAGTATTTCAATTTTCTCGGCTAAAATATAATGCAGTGCACATTATATATTATTTGGCGACCATTTTTTGGTGCAAACAATAAATAAAGCGGCTAATAAAAACGTATTTTCGTTTCTCTAATATTAGTAATGGAAAGCAACGAAAAAAAGAAGAAAATGAGAAAATAATAAAAACTGTGACACCGAATTTCTAGATCAATGATGGCACACAGAGACACACACACACAGTTCACATGTGTCGACAGTCGAATGTTATTATATGTTCCTTAGCGCGCGCACACACTTTTCACAATTTTATATGCAATGAAATGAAATGTAAGAAACAGCGACGTGACATATGCGATTGATTCTTTGAAATGGTGAAAAGAAAATGATTGCGAAATGTGTGCTCCTGATTTCGAAGAGAAAAGAGCGAAATGGAAGAAGAAGATGCGGAAGATGTGTGCCAAATACGCGTGATTTAATATTTGAGGTGGGAAATGACGCGAAAATGGCAACATTTTAAAGAAAATACATTACATCCAAATAAAGCATAAAGCGAATCAAGCTGAACTGCTGTTATTCTCGTTATGAAAAAACGAGCGCACATTGAACACCTTTTATTGTATGTATTGCGTACAAGAAATATGCATCTATTTATTTATATAACAGCAGCAGCGGTGAACGCTGTGTTCACAATGACTTTTCGATACGAAAGATACTACATTAGATACAAGAATAATAGAACGTGAATTGCGAAGAAAAGAATGCAAAAAAAGGCGAAAAGTAAAAACTTTTCATCGTCGCTGCGCTTTGAATAAATAATTTTATTTTTTCTTTAAGTCGCAGCCACAAAGTGAACTGCGAAAAGCACACAAATTATTTTCATTTCATTTGAATACTCGAAAAGAATGGTAATAAAATAAAATTAGAGATGAGCCATTTTTCGCACTGCAATGAAATTAGTTTCCATATAATAGAGATGCATGTCACGCAATTCTCAGCGAACACATTTGGCAGCGAATTTTGTTTTAGGACAAAAGGAGAAAAGTTGAAAAGTTGCGCAAAAATGAAGAGAAGACGAAAAGAAAGCGAAGAAGAAGAATTGTGAATCGAGTATTTGTACTACGATTATTCCTTATTTCGTTTTCATTTCGAGTTTATTATTTGTTCGTAAAAAGATGCTTTTCGAATCATTTGTACAGTCAGTGATTTAAATAAATGCTAATTTTTGTTTTCACAGCGAATATTCACGAGATAAATTTGCTTTTATAATTTACGTCTGCGACAGTGAAAAAAAGCTAAAAAAGGCTACTTTTAATTCACTACAATTTTGCTTTTCTGCTTCTTTGAAAAGCTGCTGCAAAAAAAGGAGCAAACTAACGATTCATTAAAGCTGATTGCGTTAAAATGGCATTTAATATACAAGCGATCAGTGAATGAATGAAGTGCGTCGAAAATGTTCAACACTGTTCAACATTCGCTGTTTTTGGGAGACGTGCAAATGTTGGCCAATCGATTGACGGCCACTGTTTGCCATTCAAATAATTCGAACGGATGCAACGATCGCAGCATCAAATGTGCATGAAAACTAAAATTCGTTGCATTCTTTATGCGATGAATATTTAAAATTCAAATCTCGATTTCTGTGCATTTTTAATAAAGTAGACATAAGAAATAGAGAGAGAATACATAAAATGTATACGTCGAGAACAGTATATTTTGCTACTTTGCCTCTCTCGATATCTCCGCATATTTTTTCTCTTCTGCCATTTATTTTATTTTTCCTTTCTTTTCATAATTATTTGATTGCAGAGCAAGAGAAAGCTGTAGAATAATGTTTGATGCAAAACAGTGCTTTATTCGAACTCTATTCTCAACGCTCACTGTTTTGAATCAATTTTGCTTTCAGTTTCACAATAAAAAAGCAAAACGAGAAGAACGTCGAGAAATCGGTTTTCGCTTTTTAATGACGAAACAAATCCGAAATGAAAACGAAAGACACAAACTTTGCCTTCTTCTTTGCCGCTCGCTTCTCTTCTTCTTCTTTATCCATTCAACTTAATTACGAATTATTATTCAAAAGGTTAATTATTCGTGATTAATCGAATGCAATCGAAAGTGAAAGTTGAGAGAAAAAGGCAAATAAGAATAACAATAATAATAATGAAAAAGCGAATGAAAAGCCATAAAAAACATTCTTTTATGGTTTCGAAGAGTTTGCAATCAAGCTAAAACGTGTCTCACATTAATTTCACTTTTAAAGTTTATATCAACAGAATAATGAAATACAGTTTTGACCACAAAATTAGTAGCAATTGATCTCAATTGCAACGAAATGAAATCCTGAATGAAAAACGATGTGAATTGGATTACTGTTTTATCCAAAGCTGTACATCTATCCTGTTTTTGTAACCAAAATGAATTGTTTGTCGTTGAAAAAATGAATGCGAGTACAAGTTAAAAGGATACGAAAAAGAATAAAAATGAGACTGATATAATAATATACATAATATTCGAGTATATTTAGACAATGAAAACGTCGAGTTAGCAAATGTTTCTCAATAAACAACGAATCGTAACGAATTCAGTGTACTCTATTGTTTTCATTTTAATATTGTTCAATAATTCTTATAATGTCGGCGAAACATTTGCAGAGGCTTATTAAATCGAATTTCCTTTTCGATGCATTCTTGTGTTTGTGCAGTGCTAAACAAAGCGACGAACAATAATTTCCTGCGACAAATGATTTATGGTTTAATATATAAGACATTGAATCGTGTGCACAATGTTTACAAACGGCAATAAAAATTCAGTGCTCATTTCATCGACGATCATTAAGCATTGAATTTCGCTTTCGCGATCCGTCACTGAATGTGCTGCAAAATAATTCAAGCGTCTTTTTATTTGAGAACAGCGAATAAATTAAAAATAATATTCCAACTGCAATATTCATGTGTGTATTCAATTCGCAGGACTCTCGCTGTTGGAACACAATCGAAGTTCGCTGCAAGTAGTCGTTGAAACGAGTGCATTATCGATGCGCACATTTATTACCGTGAATCGCACTGTGAACATTGCAAATATTGCACTACTAACTACTAAATATTGTATTTTGCAGTGCACTCTTTTCGCTGACAGTGTTAGTTAATCGAAACTTAATTAAATAACTTTTCACTCTCAAAAAAGGTTCACTCGCGTTTCAATTAAACAACTCGAGCAACAGCAGCAACTCGTGTTCAACGATCGCAGTGCATACATACATTTTAAAGGTTCATTACAATAAGTGACACTTATTTTAAACGCTGCGCTTGTTCACTGTTTCCTTTAATTTAATTCACTCTTTGCGCTCAATTTTAGAACGCCGACAAAAACGAAAACAAAAAGTGACTTGCGACCCGAACGTTTTCTCTGTAACTAATTAACTGCTCAAAAATTAGAGTCACTTTTTCCTGTGTAAGTTAAATGTAGAGACGAGAAAGTAAAATAAAAATTTAATTGTCAACGAAACTTCATTTGCCTTTTTTGCATTTTCCTTGTTCGCTGTACATTTATTAACGAATACATCTCATAATTCACACAACTCATGACAATTGTAATGCATACTCAGCGTTAATTTCTTTACATTGCAAATGCATTTTCATTTTTCACGCATTCGTTGCATTCGTTCGCAGTGCACACACTTTACGCAATACAATGCAAACTGAGATATTTTTGCAATTCGAGATATTTTCTCGGTTCGCTATTCATTGAACAATAATTTGAAATTTTGAGAAACGTTTCTCATCTCAAATTACCAGTGAAAAATATATGAAAATATAGTTGAACGCAATCAATCAACGATGAACATCAAATATTGCAGTAAATTTGATCGCAACTGTTGTGCGCAAAGAAAGAAAGACAAACTGATTTCTAATTGAAACGTCAATTAAATATCGATTTATAAGTGACACAACACAAAGTTTCATCGTTTTGTCGTTTGAAATAACTTTTTTATTAAGCTTTTCACTTCGTTTTCACTGCGTTCGCAGCAATAGCAGCGAAAAATCATTGCGAAGTGAAAGTGAACGCTGCCATTTTTGTTGAAACAAGTTATCAAGTTATGAAACGTAAGAAATAAAACATTTTCAGTACTCGAATCGAAATTAATAACTTAAAAAGGTTTTACTGTAGTAAAGCTTTAAAATTTCTTTATTCGCGTTCGAAAATAGCGAAAAAGAAGTTGCGCTTTCTTATCCTCTTCTAAGACGACTACACTTAAATTACGCTTTCATTCCCCTTTCGATCAATCATCTCTTTTTCATCCTAATTTTACAGGCAACAAAGAAATTGCAGCGAATCTACAATTCATCGTTGCGTCAGCATCTTTTACTGACAAACATTCGTGTTTCCATGAATGCAAATTGGGTTACATGTTAACGGCTGTTTGTTCCTCTCTTTATTTCCACTCACAATGTGGAAGTCTATTAAAACAGTTTAACACTGACCGTTTTGAGTATTGTTCCTCGGTTTGGCACCCAAATACGCCAAATTAACATTCGCTTTTCTTCCATCGATTATCGGATTCGCATCTTTCACTGCCCTTTCCGCATCTTCGCGTTCAACCATTGTGACCTGAGAAAAAAGTATTCATATGTATAAGTCAAGTATTTGCAATGGATATTCAATTATGTAAAGCGATCTGAGAGGCAATCTTTTTTGTATTGCATTTCAAACTTGCAAAAGCAAGTGAAACATAATAAATACAATTAATTATAAGCAAACAAATTAAAAGCGGAGAAACGACAATCTCGACAAACAAAATTACATCATTTATGATTCAAAACAAGAGAAAATTTTGCACAATGTATTAACATTATATGAATTATACATATTATTTATATAAATTTCCTGAACATTTAAATTCACTGCGATTGCAAAGATTTGTAACATTAAAACACGAATGTAATTAAAAACAACAATTTGTGTTGAATATGAATACAGTGTTGAAGCAAATTATACGGCTTTTGGGTTTGGTTGCTGTTGATATTGATTCAGAGGTGAATGTGATGCGCATCTGTTTATTCCATGTTCAAATAAAATTTCGAGGAAAAAAATGTATTACTTTTGTCGCAAAACTCGGTGTAAATTGAATAAAAACAATGCATATGACATACAAAAGAAATATTGTATCGATTTTCAGATCCAACAAGAAGGAAATAGAAACAAAAAAATTCGTATACAAAATGAAATTTATAAAATTTATTCACTTTTCAAGTTTTAAAAAATGTTGCAAAAAATGAAGAGAAAGAGAAAGAGGCTTCGAACGAATATTCAGCAAAAATTGAAGTTTTCGTAACAAAAATCGTAAGTCTGAAGTTTAACATAAATTTTCGCTGAGATTTTTTGTTATTCGCTTCAGAAATCAAAATAAAAGTCTATAGAAAATATAATATCTTTATTTTCTCATTTCCACTGTTTTTCGAACTCATTATTCAACGCAATACTGTCTGCATTCAGTGCGACTCGAGAATTATTCGATCAACGATCGACTTTTGAAACAATGCTCGCAATGGATGCCTCGTTTATGGAAAGAGTAAAGAAGAAAATCGCGAGCAGCGAATGCAGCATCCTTTATTGAGCTTTAAAGTGGTCGTTAAATAATTTTACGCGAAATTTTGTTACTTTAATTTGATTATTGATTCGACGGCGAATTGATTGAGTGAACAGTGAACAGGCACTGAATCTTTGCTCTTCTTGTCATTGAAAACATATTATTGCTTTATTATTATTTGTTTTCGTTGCGAAAAAATTTTTTCGTTCAGAAAATCAATGCAACAAAACAAAAAAGTCCATTTAACTCTGATTGCATCTGAGAAAGTGTCTAAAATCCGTTTCTTCCTTGCAATCGCTTTAAATTGCAACTGAAATTCCGGAGCAAAAAGAAAACATATTTAATAAATGGACACAAAGATTGACCATAAAGGTGACCACTGTTTTCTCGATCTGTTTGTTTGTTTGCGCCACGCTTCGAATAATGTTTGCAGCATTTGTTTCGTTTCGTTTCGCTAACTTTTATTTGCTTTCTTTTTAAACTATTTCTGTGTTGCAACTTGCAATGAAAAGTATTCGAGAAAAAATGTTGCAATTGTCCGCAAGACACATTAAAAATACAGTGAAACGCGAAATGATATGAAATGAATGGACATTTGGACGTTTTCAGAGCAGACGAAGTTGGCTATGTCATTGAACACTTTTGAAAACAGTTCAACTTTGGCGACCAGCAATCGAATTGAAAATTCTCGTCGCGGTTAAAAAAGTGCCAGAAATATTTGGTACAATAAAAAGTGGTGATAAATTGTAATGCAAAGCAAGTAAAAAGAAGAAATATGGCTCAAGTGTGGCTTGAGTGTATTCTCTTTAGACCAGTGGTCAAACAATACACTTTGTTCGTTGAACGCTATTTTGAATATTTATTAGAGCAAACAAATAACGCGAAACCTTTTTGTGCACATTTTTCTTGTTCACTGCTTCTGTTTCTTCTCTGCGAACGTTCGTTATTCGCGTAACGATTCACGAGTGCACAGCAGACCAACTAAATGCAGCGAATTGAAAGCGATCTGAGAAGAAGAGAAGAGACGAAGAGAGATGCGACGAGAGAAGTGAAAGTCAAACACACCTCACAGACAAATGATGTTACAACAACGAGAGAAGAGCGAAATGAATGCAACGCATCGAATTCTGGTGTATTCGGTAATAAAAGCGGAACATTTGTTTAAAAAAAGAACAGTTCATTAGAAGTCGCGTATCATAAATACCGAAATATGAGCGCGAAACACACACCGAATATAACATGAAATATTCAGCAGCGTAACATCGTTTGCCATTTACTGTACACACAATTGCATTCTTTCTCTTCTCAGTTTGCTTTGCTAATCAATTTTCGGACCCATTTTTCGTTTGTTGTCTGCAAAACGGGCGAAATTGCGGTGAAAATTATTTTAGCTCAGTGAAAGACACAAATGAAGAGTACACAATGTAATCAGTAACCATTTATTCAGATTAATAATGTTATGTTTTTGTTGTTTTCTACTTTCGGTGTTATAATAAAATTTGCTCGCAAATAATGAATTCGTCGCCGTTTTCACAGGAAAATGAGCATCAATTTACTTTCACTCGCTGTTCAATAAGCTTCTAGTTTTCTATGTGTGTGATCGAAATTTACGCAAATTACAGTTCGCATAAATTAAGTCACTGAAACAGTCTAACTTTTTGCATTTGCAAACGTATGTTATCTGCAAAATAGTTGAATTGCAATCGCAACGATTTGTGTGCAAATCTGTGCTGCACTTTTTTTCTAGAAACAAAACAATTATAATTAAAGCAATTATGAAAACAGTCGTTTACTTTAATTACTGTCAAAATTGCTTTTTGCAACACGAAAAATGTTCGTTTACTTGTTGTCTGTTTCAATGAATGTAACTCTCGCGTTTTTCTCATTTCCAATTCGATTCCCTTATTTCACAAATACGAGCATTTCTATTCAAACCAAGTCGCACAAGTCTCTTAAACGCTCTCTTTTTTCGTCACTTTCTTAGCGAACAGTAAAATGTGAAAGAAAAAGCAAAAGCAAAGAAATACGTTTCGCACAGTGTGTGCCATGCTACTCTGTGTACGTGTATAAGCAATGCATCTCATTCACTGTTGCATCGGTTAAACACTGTTTTCTTCGCATTCAAATTCGTCTCCTTTTTTAAATACATTCACTTTCACTGCCGTAGAATGCGATGAAAAGGCAAACGCTTGAAAGTATTCATTGTTGTTCCGTTAAATATTGTCTCTTCTCTTTAAAAGTTGATATTTGAGCCGTAAAATTGAAAATAACTGCATTTTGCAAGCGTTGTTTAAGAAAGATGCATTGATTCGCGAAGAATGTTGCATTGTTTTGTTCGTCGAATACTTGCTTCATTGCGTTTTCTTTCTTAAAAAAGCAGGCTACGATGAAAAGTGTTCTCGAATACATTTTTTTACGATATTCACAAGCGAGACACGAATTCATTCATCTCTAGTTTTATATTATTTAAAATTCACAGTGAATGAAAATCGAAATCAATTTCGCAACGAATAAATTTCTCCAGACTTAATTGTGTTCTCGAATAATATAAAAACTTTTTTTTGCATTTATTTCCGAAAGCGTAAAAATTAATTTAAAAATATATTAATATTCAAAAATAGTAAATTAAAAATTATTACCGAAAAAGTAAAAATATTTATAACATACAGTTTCGGCGGCAAACATATTCGCAATGTAAATCAATTTGAACGAGTAAAAAGTCAATGCGAATCTATGTCACATTTACGACCGAAACTGTACTCGAATTCTGTAAAATATATCGTAATTAATTTTTACAACGCAAAACTTTCGTTTTTGCGAAATATTAAATTAAAAATTTTTATCGACTTCGAGCTTACAGTTACGATAAAAAGTTTTCGTCTCGAAAAGTAGTATGTTCATCAATAAATTCAATTAAAAAGGTGTATTATTTATGTAGTTGGAAAGAAGAAGCAAAGCAAGCTTTAATATTCGCTGCCATGAATCTGTGCAGTAAATTAGAGCGAGTGAGCGAGCGGATATAAAAGAAAAGCAAAATATTGTATTCGTAGTACGTGGAACCGAACGAAATGAACGAGAAATGGTGAAAATGTTCGCCAATTTAACAACGTGCAAAGAACGCAATTATTTCGCTTCTTTGTTTCATTTACATTACATTAGCTGCGAATTATTAAATATTAAATATGTTTGCCGTCGTTTATTATACGCAGCACAAAAATTGAGTTTAGGTAATAAACGGTACACTGATTTTGGTCGATCGAAATCTGCATCATTTGAATAGGAAACGCATTTGAGAAAATATCGCAGAAAGCAAATTGATCATCAATGACCAGAAAACGACGAGTTTGTGTGAAGTGTGTGTGAAACAAGGCTAAATTGTAACCGTTTTAAGATTGTATATACTTTTTCATTGCACACCTCTTATCGTCTCGAAACAGACTCGAGGATTGACAGTAATGCCTCGTAAAACGAAACCGGCGCAACTACGTAGCTCTTCGATTTTAAAGGAAACTTTTTCAAACGCGAATCCACTTTTTAAAGAAAAGAATCGTTTCGTCGTAAGTGACGGCGATTGAGTATATTTTTTACTCAGTGAACGTCGAGTGCGAACGGTTGCATTTCGAGTGGACGACGACGCGCACAACATTCTCGTAAGCACACAGTAAACGATTTCAAGATTTATGAACAGTGAACAGAAGAAGCAAAAGCAGCGGTGATCGTTACACGCGACGGACTGCGGTTTCAAGCATCTTATCATTACACGTGTTATCGCGATACGATTGATGAGCGATACGCGAGAGTCGAGCACGAAATGCGCTTTCTTTGCTCAACAAATTCCTTTTTAAAATTGATTACTTTGTTTCGAAATACGCTCGAATATGGTTCACATTAATTGGCTATCATTCAATGTCAGCGTTTCGAATCAATACAACTACATTACATTCGCAAAAGAACAATGCAT
>NCKV01000415.1:0-18228 GCA_003675905.2 Leptotrombidium deliense
CATCAAATGCCAATGTCCTGACGATTATACTCAAAGAAATAATGGTTTCGGTCGCTTAGGTTGTGTAGCGAAAGCTGGCTCTAATTGTACAAGCAATCCTTGTGCTTTCGGAACTTGTTTTTCAAGTGCAATTGCACAGAATGGCTATACTTGTCAATGTTTTCCTGGTTACAGTGGATTATTGTGCGACGTTGCAAATGACGAATGTAAAAGTAATCCATGTAAAAACGGGGCAACTTGCATTGATCTCGACAATGGATTTCTATGCGTTTGTAGTGTGAATTGGAAGGGAAAAACTTGCGAACAAACTCGAGACACGTGTGGTGGGCGTTTTTATAAACGAGAGGGTTACATCAAATATCCACTGTCAACGGACGCAGGGATCACTAGCGGTCGTAAATGTACCTGGAGAATTACAACGACTTTTTCAAAAGTCATTAATTTTGTATTTACAAGTTTCCATACCGATGATACGTCTGTAAGATGTTTGTTTGATTACATGGAAATACGTGATGGAAGAAACAAAGAAGCACCACTGATTGGAGATAAAAGATACTGCGGCGATCTCAGCCGTTTGCCAAATGGAGGAAACTTCTCAACAAGCAATCATTACGCTTACATTGAATTTGCAACGAGTTTAGCAACATCGCAGTTCGAATTAACGTGGAATGCGACAGAAGCAATATGTGGTGCTGTTATGGAGTCTGAGTATGGAAGTATTCGATTTCCACCAAATGGAGGATATTACGCCCCAAATCGTAACTGTTATTGGCTGGTGAAGGTTCCTCTTTCAAAAAAGATTCAGTTTCACTTTCCATTAGTGTCAATCGAACCCGCACCTGATTGTGCCCACGATTTTTTGAATATTTATGACGGACAAAATTCAAACGATACTTTGCTCGGAAAATTTTGTAACCGCACCCAATTTCCACCGTTAACAACATTAAGTTCTTACGCATTGGTACACTTTCATTCAGATGCAACGTTAACTGATTTGGGATTTCATTTAACATTTTCGTCTGTTCCTGGTATAGAAGGTTGCGGCGGAATGTACTCACTTGCGAGAGGCGTTATTCGCTCTCCAAATTTTCCTCTTCGATATGAGAATGGATTAGAGTGTGATTATTTAATCAAATTAAAAAGCGTAGACGACACGATATATTTAAATTTTACTTCTTTTGACTTGGAGTTTCACGCACAATGCAAGTTTGATTACATTGAAATTTTCGATGGTGGAAGTGAAGACGCACCGAGCTTAGGACGATTTTGTAAAGAAAGTGAGAAACCTCCGCCATTTATCTCCACAACGAACGAAATTTTCATAAAATTCCGTACTGACGGCAGTGCGACTGGTACTGGTTTTCTGGGACAGTACGAAACTAATTGTGGAGGATACTTTAACTATACTCAGGGTGTAATTAAGTCACCGAGTTTTCCAAATTACTACCCTTCTGGAAAAGAGTGTATTTACACAATCCTAACGGAGCCTAAAAACTTCATTAAATTGGAGTTTCTTGACTTTGGACTCGAGCATTCAATTAATTGTACTTTGGATTTCGTTGAGGTTCGTCAAAGAGCAGACAACGTTGAAAGTGTACTTGCAAAATTTTGTGGAGAAACTATTCCGTCGAAACCAGTGATGACAACATCCAATCAAATGATTGTTACATTCAAATCAGATGGAAGTGTACAAAACAAAGGATTTCTGGCAAACTATACTTCCATTGCAAACACATAATTTTAATCCATAACTATTTTCTAATATATTTATAATAATATGTTGTCTAATATATATACAATAAACGAAACGAAACTTATGACAAACTTTCTCAATGAGGGTGAAACACAATTACTCCTGCAAATACGTGAAAAGTATTCCATTCACCGAAAAGACGGTGTCACGCAATTACTGCTGGTAACGGCGATCAGTTTGAGCGCACTGATTATTGATAAACAACGATTTCGGTAAATTGTAATGAACTACCCCCAATAAAAATTTCCACTCGATAATTTTCGTCGAAACATATATAACAGAAGTTTGAAAAAGTAATACAATCTCATTTTGTATTTATTAAATTTGAAATAACAATCATGTTAACCAATGTTTTCTCGAATCGGCTTTATGAATGAAGTCACAATTTTATTGCGTTTAGTTAAACCTAAATTATTCGTTATAAACGTGGCTCTGAAACCTGTACCAGTGTTATTCGCACTTGTGACCATTTTAAGCACAAGAGTGTTTCCTTCGCTTCGATATTCAGCTGGATTATCCTGTTGTAAAAGAAGTTTATTGCACTGCTAACAAACAGCAAAACTTACATCTCCACAATAACGAGCAACTTTATTCTGCGCAATTACATCCATTCCGTCGTAAAGTTCAACAAAATTTGTGTTACATCCAACTGAAGACGACAATTCAAAAGATGTAAATTGTAGTGTCAGTGAATGCATTCCTAGACTCCTGACTATCCAAATACACTCGCGATTCTCATTGTACGCATCGGGATATTTCGGGCTGGTAAACGTACCATTTATCGCAGTGATATTACCACCACAACCAGGATAATCGCTCGACGTGTACAAAATGTACATTTTGTAATAAACAGGTATCAGTCGAATCATAACTTCGTTGGAAGAAGAAAATATAGGATTCGGCAACGGATCTCCAGGACAAATTGTTGCTAAAATTCTACTGCGCGATGAATCGGAAAATCCTTCAATAATTTCCATTTTTGCATTAGCACAACTTTTTGCTTTCATAAAGAATTCAAATTGATGAAAATAAAGCGTAATTTTCGATCCAACACTAGTCGTTATATTTGCGGTACATATTGTGGAACCAGATAAGTATGTGGGATAAGGGTAATGATGGTTAACAATATATCCACTGCTGGTATTATAAGTTTGATTACAACTTTTCACCACATAATTTAATAGAAATCCTCGATTATTAACCATTGAAATGCCTGATGAGAATGTCATCCAAACTCCGTTTCGAGCAGTGTATCGATGCCGATCAGTGCCACAAAGTCTGTATGGTTCCATTGCAATTTTTTCATCAACCAACTCAATGTAATCGCCATTTTCACATGAAACATCAAAATCTTGGAAGTTAAAGTCAACTAGTTGCACCCACGGTTTTGTCAAAACAAAATGATATCGACACCGTGAAAGAGGAGGGTAAGCAGATGGATAATTCGGGGATTTAACACTTTGTGTAACGTTTGTTACAATCCAAGAACCACCACACGATGAATTCACAGCTTCATAGCGTAGTTTAAAACCTGTTTTACTTGTTTCAGAATCCGAGTGAAATTGGACAAACAATTTATTCCCAGATGACAAAACAGGGTCAGGCACGTAATTTCCACAATAATAGTTGATTAAAGGGTCTGAATGAGAATTTCCATCGCGAATTTCGAGGTAATCAAACGAGCATTTCGTTGAATTTTCGATGTCCAACATATCGAATGAAATATTAACAACCGTATTTTCGTCGGTCATAATAATCCAAACGCAATCTAAATCACTTGCATAAGTACCACCACTATCCCTTGGAAACGCTATGACTCCGGAAGAATTTTGAAGTAAACCACCGCATCCTTGTTTCTCTCCAAGAGTCGCGCGATATACAGCTTTGAAACCTGTCTTTTGATAGTAATTATTTGATTTGAAGATGAGAACCATTTGATTTGCACTAGTTTTGGCTGTTGGCGGAAGTTTGCTACCACAGAAATCTCCAATTAGCAAAGTCTCATTATAATCATAAACAGAGAAGCGATCGCATTGACACAAATAACACATTTCCAAATCCATCGACAAAAATCGTAACTCAATCGCATTAGTTTCGGGTACTGTGATATACCACACACAATACATATTCTTAGGATACGTAGTGCCATCAAGCGGGCTCTCAATTGTTCCCGTTAAATCAGTAATATTTCCTCCACACGAAATCCGACGATAATTCGCTTTGAAACCTCTCTTTTTCACAGACATATCACTTTTAAATACGATTAAAAATGTACCCTTATTCATTAACTTTGGAGGAGGCGTTAATGAATTAGGAGTCGTCGAATCTCCGCAATAAGGACCAAATTTAAAATCTGGTAAATTGGGAACCAAACTATTATCAGTTACGTTACTCTTGTATATGACGACTGAATCAGCAGCACAAGCTCCACTTTCTAATTCAATCTCAAAATCTTCGAACTCAAGTTGAATAAAATCACTGGATTTCAACTGTATTAAATATTCGCACTTAAGATTGTTTTCGTAGCCATCTGGGTAGCCTGGAGATGTAATTACTCCTTCATTATCTGTGAAAATATCTCCACAAGCGATTTCGTAAGTTAAATAAAATCCATTTCCTTGTATTCTTTCATTAGTTCTAAAAGTAACTCGTGCTTTGTGTGATTTTGTTAAAATACCGGTAACCAAATTTCGTCCACAAAAGCGGCCAACAGCACTCCACTCTCCATTTAGTAGTTCTTCGATGAGAACGTAATCGTTGACACAATCTCTGCTCATTTCAATGTCAAATCTACCACTAAACGAAAAATTCAAATGATAACTGGGATCAACCTCAATGAACCATTCGCATTCTATATTATTCTCATAATCACTACTATAATTCGGTGAAACAACTGATCCGTAAGAGTACCGTCTATGTCCTCCACAAGCTTTCGTTATCTCTTCTGCTTTAAAATTAAATCCTTTCGCAGATCCGTTACCATCTGTTTTGAAGATTAGTTGCAATGAATAACCAGATGAAATAATTTCAGTTGGTTTATTACTGCCGCAGTATTTCCCGATTTCCGGTGAATTATAGTAGTTTCCATTTTTAACCAGCAAATAGTCATTCTCACAGTTTGACTCAACATCAAATTCGGAGAACGTAAGTTTCACACGAGAGTTATATGCATACGTGCTAATAGTCCACTGACATACTGTATTTGGTGCATAACCATCTGGGTAACCAGGAGTAGACACGTTAACAGGTAAGTAATTGAATAATCCACCACAATCGTTAATTATAAATCTGCCTTTCACTCCTGCATTTCCGAAAGAATAATTCATTGACAAAAATACAAAACTTTCAGGTCTTCTAGTGTCCATTATATAAAAAAAGTTAGTTCCTGTTCTATTTCCACAAAACACTGCTCCAGGAGATGGATATATATACATTCCTAAAAAAAGTGACGATGAAATGTAACTCACAATATCCTTCTCTAACCTTCTCCTGCCCCAAATACTAGTGCTCCATCTAAGCAAGCGTCATAGCCCGTCCAATATTTGTTATTAACGCTACTATCAACTTTCGGCACATCGAAAATATCGAACAAAACAGCAGCAGTGCGTGATGACAAAGTATCATCCGTCATTAAAACCCACATACAATTAAACGTTTCGTTACTTGTTGTTTCATTAAAACCGTAAGAAATTATGTCTGTATTGTTTTCACTCAACAATCCACCACAAACTGCAAATAAAAAAGTATGAAATGATGTCAACAAAAAAGTTGAACTAACGATTCTCATTATCAGTTGAATAAAAAGCTTTAAAGCCTTCGTTTACATCCAAACCAGATGTTGTGAAAAATATTGACATTCCAAATGTTATCGATTCTACGGGAGGTGGAATAAAGTAGTTACACGGCATATTCGAAGCATATCTGGTTCTTGGAGGTATGGGACTTTTCGTTATTATCAGTATATCTTTGCACTCTCCAGGATTTTGGAAACTTTTCTTTAAATTATATCTCGTAAATCGTAATTTAATTCGACGATCTAATGGAGCTTTTAAGATCCACTGACAAGTTCTACGAAACGGAAATGAAGCTGGAAAACCAGGAGAGGTAATTTCACCCTCTACAGCAGGGTTTATGACACCACCACAGGCTGCAAATACAAAAATTTTACAAACTTGGAGCAAATCTTAATCTTGTTTGAAATTACCTGAATAATAGTTTGTTACAGTTATACTGAATCCATTAGCGGTCTCAGTTTCATCACTGACAAACTTAACATACATAAGTGGACCACTCGACTTCAAGAAAATTGGTTCCGTCAGGTTAAAACTGCAATATTTTCCCAGCAAGAAACCATCTTTACTATTATCTCTTATTTCAAGATAATCGCCAGCAGAGCAGTTTATTCCTTTGCTGATAACGTTTAAATTGTCAATTGAGATTTGGACAATGTAAGCTTCAGAAACAGCTTGAATTCTCCACTCACAATTAAGCTTGTTTTCATATTCATTTGGATAATTTGGACTAGTTAAGGTAAGCGAATAGGATCTCAATGTACCACCACATTTATTTATGTGAACTTTAGCAGTAAACGTTGACAGAAATGAGTTACCAAGTGACACAAATCGAAAAAACATCATATTGTTGGTTGACACCAAACTTTCCGAATCGTGGAACGGTACTGGTATGCAGACTTTCTTCACTAAAGGAGATGTCATCGTCCCACCATCTCTAATTTCGATATATTCTTGAGTAATGTTACAAGTACCCAACTGTGTTTCGAAATCAATTCTAATTACAGTATTGGCGGGACTGCTAATAATCCAGTCGCACTCCATGTTCAACTGAGGAACTGGTGGAGATGAAATTTCTGCAAACTTTTTGATTTCATTCAACTCGATATTATCTCCACAATTCAATGACACTTGTTCAAATCGCAATCGGAAAGACTGAGAAAACAAAAGTAGTCATCAATTAAATGTGCAAGAGAAACTTACTGCTCGTCGGTCAATAGGAGCCACAAATTGTACGAAAAGATTGTTCGACGATGTTTCTAAAGACTCAAGAGTAGATCGTCCACAAAATTTTCCACTTCCTAAAAGCGGTGAATATTTTGATTCTCCATTCCTCAATAACACAAACGCATCACGACAACCATCACCACCTGGTAAGTTTACATACACAAATGTAACTTTAATTGTTCTTCCTTCAGTCACCACGATTTTCCATTCGCAGAAAGTACTGTTTTGTGAAGATGAAGCAGTCACTTCACCCGATGTGTCATAAATTACACCACCACAAAGAGGTTTAATGTTTAAGTTAAATCCTGTTTTGTTGATTACAGGATCAGTTAAGAAATCAATTCTGAGTCTATTGGAGGTTGATTGCAACAACCGTTTGCTTCGACCACAAATAGTTTCGTTCAAAGACCAACTCTGAGCTTCGAATTCTTTCGGCTCATAAAACTGAAGTTTATCGAACTTGCAATTTTCACCTTCGATGTTTATGTCAATTACTTTCAGTGAAAAATGAAAACCGACTGACGTTGTGAGTGTCCAAGAACAGTTCAAATTTTGAGAATAGCCATAAGGATAACCAGGCGACGTTAGATTCAAAGATGTGCTCGCATTTAAAAAATAATCTTCTCCACACTGAATCTTTTTGGGACCAACGGAAGGTGACTTGATAAGTAGTGTTGTATTAGCTTTCCACGTAATTCTGAATCGTCCAGGTTTCCTTGAATAATAAATTACAGAGATCACATTTGATCGAATAATTACAGGTTCCGGATTACTAAAACCGCAGTACTTTCCAACAGACAACGCTCCCTCACCAATTCCATTCAGAATTTGCAAATAACGTTTACATATCTTGCTTTTACGTGAGGGCACAATTTGCAGATTATTAAATGTCACCATAATTCCAGTATTAATCGAAGAAGTTATTGACCACATAAACTTTCCGGTGCCAGTAGCATATGCATCAGGATATCTGGGAGATGTTATAACTCCCATATCACCCGTTAATTCAACTCCGTGTTGAAGAGCATAAAATCCGTAAAATCCTTTGGCAGTACCAACACCATCTGACCGGAATTTTATCCACAATACATTTGACGAAGTTAGGTTCATTGTGGGTACTTCTTCACCGCAGAACCGCCCTATCAGTTGCCCGTGTCCATGACTCTCTCGAATTTCGACGTAATCAGTGTTGCAGTAATCGTTTTGTTCAATTTGAAAATCTATAAATGAAAATGACACTTTGTTTCCTTCAGATGCACTTATCACCCATTCGCATTCAATATTCGTTGGATAGTTGTTCGGATACCCAGGGGTCATGAAGTGGCCCTCATCAGCTTCAAAATACCCTCCACAAACTGAAGTTGATGTGGTATAAACTGCTCTAAATATGGCATTTGAGTGCAAGTATACGTGCATTGCGTTTCCCTGTGAAGCAATTTGAGCAGGCACTCTTTTTCCACAGTAGCGACCGATAAGTGGACCTTCACCAGTATCGCCTTCTCTAACTTCAACGTAATTTGTACAATTTACAGATTCGTCAGCTTGAAGGCGAGTGAATGTCAGCATAATTTTATCGTTGGGATCTGCTGCTTTTAATGTCCAATTACAGTACTGATTAGTCAAAGATTTATGTGGGTAATTTGACGAAGAGATGACATATTGACTATAATAGCTTTTATCAACGGTTTTCGTCCCTCCACAAACAGCCTCGTAATGAACGTCAAAACCTTCGGCGCCAACAGTTAATTCGTACTTCAATCTAATCATCATAAAGTTGGACGTACTACGTACAGTTGCAGGAAGAGTTTTTCCACAATGATATAAGAGAACTTTGGATTCATCATCTGTTAGATACGAAGAATCATACACTTTTACGTAAGCGTGAGTGCAATTCGTATCATTGGTAAGATCAAATACATCGAAAGTCAATTGTATAACGTGATTTTCAGGCACAGTGATGTACCAAATGCAATCATCGGCGTAAACATTGTTGTATTGATAACTGGTGTAGTAATTTCTTGAAACTATTCGACCAGAAGAAAGGTAATCGTATCGTCCACCACAATCTCCTTTTCTTGCTGAAAAATGAGCCATAAAACCTCTACCGACTCCTCTACCATCTGATTTGTAGTAAACAAGCATTTCATTTCCTCTTGATGAAACTGTGGGTGGATACGACTGTTTGTGACAAATTGTTGTTAGTAAAGGTGAGGTCATATCTGCTCCGGCGAAAACTTTCAGGTAATTTTTTGTGCAATCATTAAAATCGATGTCCACTTCACTAAATCCAAGTTCAACGTAATTTCCATCGGGGACTTGAATTCGCCACAAACAATCAGCTCCATTATTTAGTTTTGGATCTGACAGCGAAGTAAAATATCCCCATTGTTTTCCAATAAATTCGCCTCCACAACCTACTCTCTGCCATTCAAGTCGAAATAACGAAGGTGCCAGTGTTTTTACAGGTATTAAAAAGGGTCGAGGAAAACGTAAAGCTGGTACTCTTTTACCACGGGAAGTTGAAGGTCGAATGTATCGTCGAAAGAAACTAGTAACATACTCCACAAGAGCAACATTAGATGAAGAATTGAACGGTTGAGGAATACTTGTGAAACCAAAACCACAAACTCTCTTTAAACTCTGAAATTGCTGTTTTGCTCCAGTGGTCAAAAAATCTTTAATTTCAACACGTGACCGGTAACAACCAAACTTTTGCGTAAAACTCAAATGTGAAAATGTGAACATGATCATATTTCCAGCTGGTGCTTCAATTCGCCATTTGCAATAATGATCACTTACTGGCATACTTGGAAAATTTGGACTTTCGATAACTCCACGATGTCCTTTCAATGTCAATGTACAGTTAGTTATGTATCTCAACTTGAAACCACGACTTGTTATCGAAGCTTCAGTTCTAAACTTGACTAAAATCACATTCGACGATGAAGTTATACTTGAGTTAAAGCCACTGTTACAAATTCTTTTTAACAACTTTGAACGATCGTTGTTTCCGTCAAAAAATTCTAGTGAATTTGAATTACAAGCGTCGCCTTCTAAATCAACATCTTCAACAGTTATGTTGACAGTGGAACCTTTTGATACGTGAATTATCCACTGACACACTGAATTGTGGTTGTACGGAGAGGGATAATCAGGAGACATGAGCATTCCGAACGGTTGTGTTACAGTTCCACCGCATCCAAGAGCAGTAGTAGAGAATTTAATTTCAAAACCAATCGAAGGTGCTTGAGTTCCAGACTTGAAACGTAACCAAAGTGTGTTCGAATGCGATAGAATAAAAGAAGGAATTTTAGAACCACAATATTGCCCAATCAAAGGCGAGTCGCTGTACTCCCCATTTCTTAATTCCAAGTAAGTTGAAAGTCGATAACTAAATAGTGAGTCGCAGTTGTCTCCCAAATCAAATACTTGCGGTTCTAAAGAAATTTGTTGACCTCTCGCGGCTTTTATGATCCATTCACAGTTACGATTATTAGGAAAATTATTTGGGAACATTGGAGATCGTATAAAACCAACGGAATCTGTGATTATGCCGCCACAGACTATTGTTGAATTGATGAAAACATAACTAATCGAAAATCCTTCAGATTTAGAACTAGACTCTTTTCGCTCATAAGTTATAGTCAATGAATTACTAAAAGATGTAATAGGAGGTGGTTTTCTATTTCCACAATATTTCCCTAAAAGACTTCTGTCCGATTCATGCACTTCAAGTGTATCAAGTGTACAGTTTCCATACATTCCAGCAAGATTAAACGTATTAAAAGTTAGTTGAACAACATAACCAGGAGGAGCGCTTAAAAACCAAGTACACTGAACACCAGCAGTGTGTGAAGGACTCCTAATTGACATGAGAGGAGTTTTAAAAATACCTCCACAACCAATGTTCAAAGTTGTGTAATTCGCCAAAAAGCCTTTCATTTGTATCGTTTCATCGGTTTTAAATATAATCCACAGTTCATTATAAGTCGATGTAATTACACTCGGTATTACTTTCCCACACGCTCTTGTAATTAGTGAAGCGTTTCTATTATCTCCTTCTCTCACTTCAACATAATCAAGGTAACACTTTGACGTCGACGTCGACATTTCGAGTTCAAATTCAAGAAACTGCAATTGAATTAAATTTCCGGCTTTCACTTCTATGTGATAAACACATTCTTTATGCGAAGGATAATTATTCGGAAAATTCGGAGACTTTAATATACCGCTTGGAGAATTGAAATACCCTCCACATACAGTTTCTGCAATCGCTTCGAAACCTTTCCTAGAAAAACTTTCGTCGCTAACAAACTTGACAAACAAAGTATTTGTTGATGACATTATTGGAGATGGTACTCCAGAACAATAGCGACCAATTAAAGGAGAATCCTCCGAAGAACCATCGTAAACAGCGACATAATCAGTACCACACGTTGAATGCGGTTCAATATCAAGTACGTTAAATTTCAACGAAATACCTGTGCCATTGCTGACAGTAATCAAGTAAAAACATCGCATATCGACAGGATACTGTAAGGGAAAGTTTGGTGATCGAATAACGTTCTTGTCTTGCGTAAACACACCACCACAATCCTTGTACTTCGAAACAGCGTTGTAGCTAATTTGAAGAGAATTTCCATTCCCTTTACCATTTGAGTGGTAATAAATCAAAATTCTGGAAGAGGTGGAAAATAGTTGAGTTGTAGACATCGACGAACAGTAAGAAGCCAGAACATTATCACTTTCAAGTTCTCCATTGTAAATTTTTAGGAAGTCAGAATCTGAACCAGAATCGCATTTATCAGTAGTACCCAAATTTAAATTAATTTGTGAGATATAAAGACTTATTTGATTCGACATATTTGACACTTTAATAATCCAATAACAGTCAACTCGACTGTCAACACTCGATGCCACTGAAGGATACTGAATTGTTCCAGAATCGCTAAGCAGAGTTCCTCCACAAACGTGATCTTTTGTACTCCAAGTCAACCGAAAACCATCAGTTGATTGTAACGAATTTGTGTTAAATATTATTCGTGCGCTGTGTCTGTTCGTTGATATAGTTCCACTGTTAGGCAAGCGACCGAGTGGTCCACAATACGAGTTACCAAGAACAGGTGATTTCCATGACGTTCCATCTCTAATTACCAAATAATTTGTTGTACAGTCTCCAGCTGGACTTATGCTAAACGCAGAGAACACGAGATTGATTACTTTTCCAGGCGTCGTTTCAATAATCCAGTAACATTTGTGCGCTTTGTTGATGTCGCTTTGAGAAATCGGATATTTAATCGAACCGGTGGGTTGATTAAAACGCCCACCACAAGCTTCTCGTCTTTCTTCACACGTTTCTCCTCCCCATTCGACATCACAAGTGCACATAAATGAGTTTCGAATGGGAATACAAGTGGCACCATTTTTGCATGGATCGTTGATGCACTGATTTATTTCAACGTTGCATACATCGCCAGTGTAACCAGGATAACAAGAACAGTTGTAACCACCATTGTCCAAAATCAAACACCAACCATTGACACAAGGACACGGTTGAGAATCTTTCGGTGAACAACCTTTTGGTCCGTAACCAGAACCAGTGTAGTTGTCGGGACACGTGCAGAACACATCTGAACCGACATCATTTTCGACGCACTTCGCCAAAGGATGACAGCCACCATTTCTTTGTGAGCATATCGATGCTTGTGAACACGTAATACCATCGCCTACGAATCCCTTCGGACACTGACCACAAACGCGAGAACCAAATGTATTCGTGCACTGAACTCGAGGTGACTGCGAACAGCCGCCGTTTTCAGTCAAACATTCGTTGACGTCTGCGCAGTAAAAGCCATTGCCTGTGAAACCAGGAGGACAGTTTTCGCATGAAAAACCGCCAGCAAAGTTTAAACATTTTACTGGTGGATCCTTTGAACAACGTGGAGCCGAGTTTTCGCATTCATTTATGTCCACATTGCAAGCACTACCATTTCGACCGTCAGTGGTCCATCCCTGATCGCAAACACACACATAATTTGCTTGACCAGGAATTTTACGCTCCAGGTTCACACATGTTCCGTGATCGCAAAGTTCTTCATTAGATGCTCCGTCGCAATCGTTGTGTCTGTCAGTACAGTGAACTCCTCTGTAATCAGCAGTGCACTTGCAGCGGTAACTGCCGATTGTGTTGATGCACATGGCTCCATTCTGACAACCGTCGCGTGTACCGAGGAAATATTCGCACTCGTCTACATCTGATTCGCAAGTTTGTCCCTGCCAACCTTTCATACAATCGCACACAAAACCGTCGAGTAAATCGAGACAAGTGCCTCCATTTTTACAAGGATTACTTGAACACTCATTCGTTTCTAATTTCTGTTTTTAGTAAAAATTGCGATTATTCGCAAAAAGCTTTAAAATTTTATGTACTCACCAATTTAAAAGCCGTTATATTCCGTCTGGTTTCTTCAACCAGAAGAAGTGCTGCGTTGATTTGAGATGGTGTGTATGCTGAAGAACCGGTTCCAAATATTGCGTTCAAGGTTTTATTTACTTTTTGCAAGTTGTCATTAATTGAGTTAACACCGTCAACTGTTGAACTTAGCGACGCTATTTGAACGTCCAATTTATCAACTCGGTCCTTTAATCCCGATACAATAACAGTCGCCTTTTCTTTCAAATCATCATTTGATGCATTAGCGAATTTTGTTAAAATATCAATATTTTGATCGTTCACAATCACTTTTGACGTTTTGAAAATAATTTTCTGATTGTTGTTCGCTTGAAAAGTCAAGTGACCATATTTTGCACCAATTTCGCACCTAATTACAAATAAAGTAAAGAATGACTTCCATTCCTCAATAATTTGTGATCTTCTTACTTTACTAATGTTTTACTCTGAATTAAAAAGTTAATTAAAGCAAAGCCGAAAATATGTACTGAACTCCACATTTTACATTTCTAAATGTAAAGTTTAATAAAGTTTTCAGTGTAAGCTTTGCTGAAGGCGTTTTTGCATTTGAAGTGAAACGAATGGCAATTGTAACAGAAGTCAAATAACGAATGTTTTTCATCAAGTCGAGTGCCACTCAACGCCATTCGAATTATTCACACTTTTTATATCAATAATCAAATATTATGTAATTATTGCACAAAACAGAAATGCATCAAAATTTCCAATTTTTATTCATTCTAAACATTCATTCTAACACGTCAGTATTAGTTAAACCTTTTAATAAAATCTTTGTGCAACTTGTTTAGGTATTTTGGTGTAATTAATCGAATGTCTACTGTTGTGATTACATAATAAAGCTGAACACTCATTGTGTACGTAACTTTATTATCTTTCGTCTTCTTCTTCACTTTCTTATTCGCACCAGAATGAAAGCCGCAAAAACCGATGTTTGTGTTGTCAACATCTAGCATCCAAAACTTTGTGCACTGTTTCATTGAACCCACAGACACTTCTCCCGGCATTGCGTAAGCAGAGTTGCATGCAATTAACAAGTAATCCTTTGTCAAATAGTTTTCCCTCAGTTTAAATGCATTTAACATTTTTTTCACTTCAGTCGAAATTACTTTGCCTTTGTTTTGCACTTTTCCACCGACAATAAAATATTTAGGACACTCAACTTTTTTCACTCCTTCAAAATTACACAACATTTTGGAAACAATAATAAATAAACTTATTATTCTTACCGAAATATTTTTTAAAGTTTAAACAATCACAATCAATTTTTAAAATCAAAGACAAAAATAAGATTGTTGAAAAATTGACGAATATTGACTTCATTGCATAAGCGATGAGTTGTACATTTGTGAAACTGTTCGTATTTTATTACATTTCGTTTCCGCTTACGGTAATTTATTTTTTAACACCCTTCGCAACGTTTCCGATCATAATTATTGTCCATATGTCTAATTAATCATACAGGCCATCGCCATAAGTTAGATATTGATTATAATTTTGAACACAATTTCAGGTGGTAATCAATAACGGCATCTATAACTGTAATCAATACACCACAACCCAGAAACATAACCAACACAGAAAATGATTTATTCATCTCTGCACAGTTTCGGCCTAGTAAATTAGAGGATTCGTAAAGAATTCTGTCTTAAATAATAATTATTGTGATCATACCAGACGTTATTTAAAACAACCAAAATAAAATCAGTCCATAAATTTCATTCTAAACAAGTTGCAACATTTCCAATTGTGTTTAATTGTAAAAAGAAACACGTGAAATTTTTTCACTCCAAAATTATTCAACGTTTAGTTAATCAAAAACAAACTGTTGAACTTGGATTTCTTGAATAACGTTTGGTACAATCACGGGAAATGTTTAAATTTTATTCACTAATACACAATTGTATTTCACTTCAACACGTTTGACTGCAACATGCACAATTATTTTCAGGTTGCTTACAGTTCAAGTCAATTGTACTCAAAGATAAATTAAAAAAGTGTGTTTGTTTAAGAGGAATTGTTGACAACCAACAATCAGTTGAATCAAAAATTGAAGGATGAGGAAAGTGACCAAAAATCCAACAAAAGTTATCACATATTAAGTGTTCATTTTCTGAATAAAAAACTGAATAAATATTCTGAATAAAACAAACAAAATTATAATAAAATAATAAGTTTTACCTTTTAACCAAAATTCGTTTAAATTATTCCAAATTGGTTTCATTGTATCCCAACTAATACCAACTAATAAATTATTGTTCAGTTTCAATGTTTTCAAAGAAGGTAAGTTTTTGAATACGGATTCATCAATCGTCCTTAATTTATTATAACTTAGATCCAAATGTGTCAAATTTTTCAATTCGATTCCAAACCAATTAGGAGATAAAGATCCACTGATTTCTGTATGTCTTAAAACAAGATACTCCAAATTTTTACATTTAAACAAATGAGGAGAAATTGTTTTTATGGGTGATTTGAGAATAGTGATTGAAATCACACTCGAAGATGACCGAGGGAACCAATATTCCATTTCGGTAACGTTTTCGTAATGAATTTTTTTCATGTTATGTG
Organism: Leptotrombidium deliense; assembly: GCA_003675905.2. Taxonomy (NCBI): domain Eukaryota; kingdom Metazoa; phylum Arthropoda; class Arachnida; order Trombidiformes; family Trombiculidae; genus Leptotrombidium; species Leptotrombidium deliense. Next base: position 15,812 of record NCKV01000415.1, read on the forward strand.
AGTCAATGTAAAAATAATTGTCAGCGTCGCTCAATTTACTGTTTGTAACTGTTACAAATGTTGGCATGACACGAATTCTTTCCGGTTTTGATTGTAAAACATTGTTTGCTTTATCAATAATTAAGTTTTCAAGTTTTAAGAATAATGATTGCTGGGAAACATTATTTTCAACATTCTTAATATCAATTAAATGAAGTGTTCGAAAATTACGGTAAGATTCTGAGAAAATAACAATATTTGCATTACAAAATAAGCTTCTGTCTAAAAAGTAATTATTATTTTTAAATTTGCATAAATGTGACAAATCAACAAACCTTTGTCAGTTCCAATACAAGTGCATCCGAAAGGACATGAAATGTCTGATTTTGGAATTAATCGATAACAAAATACAGCAAAGAAACAAGTTAAGTATGTAGTTGCAGGATACATTCTGCGTAAATGAAAGCAGAGTAAAAAAGCACTCATAATTATCTTTAAGATCAAAGTTTTAAAACACTTGAATTCATAGAAACGATCTGATTTTCTTTAACTTAATCACAAGTTTGGAATGAATCCAACATTTAAAAGTTACAAATTTCACGTTGTTTTGAAAAAGTAATTTCCCCATTTTATTTTGTGCTTAAATGTTAAACAGCGTTCAGTGTTATAAATTGATTTAAGTTAAACTATTAGTTGCTTGCATTTTAAATTATGTGTATTTGATGTAAAATTAAAAAAGTTCGTTTCTTTTGGTGGTATTATGGAAAATGAACAATCAGTTGAATCAAAAACTGACGGATGAGGAAAGTGATCAAATATCCAACAAAAGTAATCACACTTCAAATTTACGTTTCCTTTAAAAAATATTAAGTAAAATTACAACAAAATTTTTTTTGTACCTGTTAACCAAAATTCTTGTAAATTATGCCAAATTGGTTTCATTGTTTCCCAATTAATTCCAGTCAGTAAATTATTATTGAGTTTCAAAATTTTTAATGAAGGCAACTTTGTAAACACATATTTATCAATCGTGGTTAATTTATTGTAGCTAAGGTCCAAATATTTCAAGTTAATCATTTTTCTTCTAAACCATTCAGAGGACAGAGTTCCATTAATTTTCGTGTGCCTTAAAACCAAAGATTCTAAATTCGGCAACCAATAGAATGTGCCGAAAGTTATTGATTCAATCGGCGAATTCAACACTGTTAAGGAGATTAGGTTCTCAAATTTCTGAGTCAACCAAATTTCTTCTAAATCAGAAATGTTTTCGAAGTGAATTTCTCTTGTTAAACTATAGTCAATACGAAAGTATTTCTCAACATTTTTCAAATCACTGTTTGTAATTGTGACGAAAGAAGGGAAAACATTAATGTGCTCTGGTTTTGGCTGCTTAACATTGCCTGCTTTGTCAATCATCAAATAATCACAATTTAACAATAACGTTGCTTTTGATGGCAATTTTGAAATACTTCTGACGTCAATTAGTTGAAGTGTTCGGAAATGGTTGAGAGTCGTTAAAAAAATAACGGAAGTTGAGTGACAATAAAAGCTTCTGTCTAAAAAATTAATGAAAATTAAATACAGCTTTAAAAAGAAAATTGTGAAAAAGTTTCATAACTTTTTGAATTTAATCGCTTCTAAAAATTGATTTAAAATTGCACAATGTTATATCCAAAGCTGTATGAGAATTTGGCAAAATTATACAAACCAGTCTTCCCTCCAATGCAATCACAACCGATGGGACATAAATTGTCCTTTTGTTGAATTCCGCGGTAACAAAATGCTGTGAACAAACATGTTAAGTAAGTTGTGGGTTGCATTTTGTATTGAAAGGAAAGTGAAAAGATAAATAAAAGTGTCTTTGTTTTGGTGGTATTGCAGACACTTTCTGTTTTTAATATCCAAACGATTCGGCAGCGATATCACGTATCTCAACAAACCGTGATAATAGATCGTGACATAAGTAGTATGCCGTGTCTTGCAATGTTGATTGCTTTATGAATAATCATGATTTCGCACGAATACTTGTAATTACTTGTTGATTTCAAACTTTTAAAGAATATTAAATGAAGCGTGCAACGTGCCTGGCGCTTCTCAACGAAAAACATTTAATGTCTCATCGCTTTACATCGGTGTAAAATACGCGACACAGGAGTTAACTTCGAGTCCCAACCTTTTAGTACCATGCTACCTCGCTTTTTAAAACATGTTATAGAATTCACCAAATTTTGTAATACCTCGAGTTACAACATGTGTTATAACTTATAAGCGAGGAAAAAATTTTTGGTGAAAAAATCGTCTAATTCACTTAACAAAATTTTTCCCAGACCACGCGAATGTGAAGACCACTTTTTTGGTTACATTAATGAAATCTTTGAAAACAGTAAATCGAAACCTGAATTCGTTAAAAATGGCACAAAGAAACATTTAAAGTGTTT
>NCKV01000416.1:0-18219 GCA_003675905.2 Leptotrombidium deliense
TGTTGAACGTCAGTTTTCATTTTGTGTTTTTACGCATAATTTTGGGCAAAGAATGAACGAAAAATATAAAAACAAAATTGAAAGCCAAAAGTGGCTTTATTACTTTGTTGTGATTTATTTGAAACAATGAAACCAAAGTTTGTTAAGAGATTGTTAAGAAAAGTTTTTTTCCATTTTTTTCTTCGTTATCGCTGGTTACTAAAACAAGCAACACTTTGAAAATTGTTCCCAAAACGCACTTTTGGCAGTTGATTATATCCATGAACGTTTCATTTCTGGTTTGCACTTCAACGATTTTATTTTGTTAAAAGCCATTTTGTGGTCAAATTGTTGGAAAGCATTCTTTGTTGTTCATTACTGAAAGAGAACAACTTTTGTTTCCTTTTCGCACCATTGATTAACTAATAATTTATCTTTGATCACAACTGCTGTTAATTAAATAATAATAAATGGTCACATGCTTGTGACCGTAAAATTGTTTTCGTCTCAAGTGTTGAGGGTAACTTTGGACTTGAGATATACACTTGTACGCTACTTTGATATTTGCTGAAAAATTTCTACTAGACATTTAATCTTGTGAAAGTGTCCTTTAAAACATGATGAGAAACGACATTTTTCACGTTTCACGAAAGTCTGTTTCTATGTTTTGAACAGAAAATCATATTTTTGGCGGTTAAATAAAATGGACAGTTATCGTTCGCTCGTTCACATTTTTGTGCACTGAAAACTATGTATTATTCATAGTCACTTACTTTGACGTCTCTTTCCAAAAGTTGGTGTGAAATCATTTTTCTTGCTATGTTGCAATGGTCACTTTATTCTTCGCTCGATGTGATGAAATAAGTCTGAATGCAATAATTTAGCCAACGAGACATTCGACATGACATAAATGCTAATTGCATAGACAATCAGATTACAATTTTATTTGTGTTTCGGCTGAAAAAGTGCAATTTCAACTTTTGCTCGAATCATAATTAATATTTGAAGTGTTCATTTATTTCTGTTAATTTATTATTCTATTCATTTTTAAAACGCTTTGTTTGAAACGATGCTCAAACATTTTGTGCAAAAATAAATTAAATTCTGCTGAACAGTTGAATCTGCAGGGAATGCAGTGAACCATGTGAAATACGAATTTATTGTCTGCAACAACAAAAGTTGCGCCTTCACTTCGGTCTTAATTCAGAGTTCACTTCAGCGCGCAACGAGCAGTTAATGTAATTGCAAGTTTGCTTTCGGTGTGAATAAAATCTTACATTTGCTATGGAAACGTCACATTTGCAATTTGATGGAAGATTTCAGACTGTAAACAATTAAAGACTTAACATCACTTTTTAAACAGTATTACAAAGCTGAATTTTTAAGTGTACAAGCGATGTATCCAGAGACTGTCTGGCGACTTGAAAGGAAAGCATTTCGCTTGTGTGACGTTCAATAATTTGGTGTTTCGCATTTACTGTAAACTTTAAAGTTTAAACTCTTGAGATTGCGAGATGAAAAAGGCGAAACAAGAGAACGTTTACACGAATATCCTGCGAGAAAGTTTTTCGAGAAAAAGTGAGCTGCAGAATTGCTTATCATACATTGTATGTGAAATCAAAGCAAAGAAAGTTTGTGTGCACGAAATCGAAACCTTCGCAATGAAAGACTTGCATTGAGCATCGCTGAGGGCGCAAAGCTGCGAATGTGTTCTGAAACTAAGATTCTGAATGCGATCGATTTTGCAGTTTATTTAACAGAGAACTTCGAAAAATTGCAAAAATTAATCGGTTCCATTTCCAGAGCGAATATGATCGTCACTTTCTTCTTTTACTTGCTTTTGCCTCCAGATGAGTATTTTAGTCACAACCTTTCCATTACAATTGCAACGTTTCTTATCTAATAAATGTTCTTTAACTGAAAATGTCTTTTCGAATTAATTTTCATAAAAGCAACAATCATTCAAAAAACAAAATTATGCACAGTTGAAAATTAAACGTCAAATTGATTTTGTGCTGCCTTGTGTCACATCGATCGATTATTCAACACTAACTTGTGCACAAATATGCACTGCAGGAAATATTGTTTCCGACGTTAAAAGTGAATCGCTAAATTTCCGATGTTAAATGTGAACAACAAATTTTATGCAACAATTCGTCGCACATTTTGTAATATCATTGATTCATAAATCAAACTGTGAATGCATCGCACTTGTGAGCATGAATTTGCAAGTAAACAAATCAAATTCGTTTCATTCATTTCCTTTTGTTGATTTTGTTATTTTCGGTTCTTTTTGATCATTAAAGCTGTAAAATGCACATTCATTATTAAATTATAATACCTAATTTTGAGTAAATTACGTGTAATGCATTCACAAACACTTTTTTTCAAAATTGAATTAAACGATCATTGATTTGTTGCGAAGAGGCTTTTTAATTAGCGAAGCGTTGCAAAAAGTTTAGTATGACAAGCGAACCGCGGGAACACTGCTTTCGCGACATTTTTATTATTTTTGAAAAACGTAAAATAATAATTAATCGTTGATCGCAAAAAAGCAAAGAGTGTTTTTGACAAATACATTGAGTGAAGTGAAACAACAAGAAGCATATTACGGAGAGAACAAGCAACGCGATTCTATTATATTTTAGAACAAGATTCATTGCTTCACGAGTGTAACCGAGCCGAAAAAAGGTTCGTTGTCAATTACTTTTTTGTGCTACTTTATCTTCGCTGAAAAGCAAGATTGAAAACAATTCCACAATTAAACATTAGTGACGTGGAACCTGTACGAAATTGTTGTGTTGAGCAATGTACGAAATTGAGCAAATATTGAATTTGAAGTGCTTACGTTATGTGTATACTTCCTTGTATTAGACGACATTAGACGACGGTATGAATCGAGGAATTAAGGTATGTGAAATTATGAGAAAATAAACTCGAACTGTTTCTATGTACTTTTATGTTGCTGAGAATCAAGTGCAAAAACTCGGTTATTTGGTCATAACTGTACACAATAAGTTATACTCTATAACGTAACTTTCAAATTTATGATTCGCGTATCAGAAGTGTTGAATTTTTCGAGCATTTTTGAATTATGCAATAATCCGTGCGTTAAACAGTTTAATAAATTTCACTTTCCCGTGAACATTAAATGCAACTTTGTTTTTCAACAAAATAATTGGTACGAAAATGTTTCCAATAATCTTATTATACATAATATTGTAAATATGTTCTAAAATTGCAAGTTGTCAGAAAAAGCTGCGGTGATTGTTAATGATAAATTATGAGTGTAAACACATAGATATCAAAACATTTATGCAATTCGATAAATTTCGATGTTGTTCTTGAGGCGCCGAATGCAAAAGGAGAAAATTGAATAAAATTTAATGCAATTCACCCGTTGAACAGTGCACGCATTGAAAAGTCTGTGAAATTTAATTTGCGAAATATTTTCATTACTTTCGAGATGTCGTCGAATGTATATGTAACGTACAAATTAAAGTGAAATAAAAGAGATCAGCAAACATTTGTGGGCCAAGTTGTGCGACAGTCACAAAGGCACCGAAAGCAAACTTCATTTCGCATTTAAAACTTTGCAACACTTTTCACCTACAAATGTGTATTACGTGTATTACTGTGTATCAAAATGGATACATTTAGAGCAGTTGCAAGCGAACTTCGTTTTGCTCAGAAATTATAAATGTTATCATTCGCGTTTCAGTTGAGTGCGTGGTTTGATCTGCAGTTCTTTTATTGTTTTGCAATCGATTCAACGGTCAGTGAAAAGCAGCAGCGATGGACAGCGCAGCAGAACACATTTCAAAGCAAGTGTGAAGATGATAAAAAGAAAAATGTAAGAAGTTTTAAGAAGAGTGAAAAATAAAAAAGTCGTACACATTCTTAACACTTGTTAAGAGACTTGAAACGCTGCTATTCTGTTGTTTTGGCGTTCATTGCGAAACATTAATTTCTTTAACGTTCAAGCACGTTATGTTTACTTTTACGTTTTTGTTTAAAGCTAATCCAAGAACAATGTTTTGTTTTTCGCCGCAAATTATGCTTTTGTTTTATCTCGAAAAGCAGAGCAGCTGAAAATGTGAAAACAATGGTGCTACGCGATGCACAATACACATTGTAATTTGAATAACTTTATTATAATATACGCGCTTTGGCTCGCTTTTAATATTTGCGAAATTAATATTTATGAAGAGACGGCGAATGGAAACGTTCTCAGCCTGCGACCATCGATGTCTCACACGCTTGTACTGCTTTTCTTCTTACGTTTTCATCAAACAACTGAATCATAAATCGTGTCACGTTTGCGATGCGTTTCTTTACGAGTCGAATAATTGATTTCATTGTGATTAATGTTTGTTGTAAGCGTCGAACGACGTCGTTTACTCGTGCTGACCGTTGTATCTGTGCTCGCATCCGTCGAACAGTACAGCACTCTTTTGAAATGAACTTTAAATCTGCAAAATAAGAATGCATTGCATCAATTGTGTGTATTGAAAAGGAGGAGCAATTTGCGACCAGAATAAGTTTGCAATTTCCTGTGTCAAATGTGAATGGTTATTCTGTCCGCGATTGTAGTATTTATGTGAAAGACATGAAATTGAATGTAATAGATAAAGAATGTACGTGAAGCAAAATAATGTGAATGAATGGTGAATACTTATTTACCAACCTTTTGTTGAGCAAACAGTAAATGACTGGATTTAAGAAGGAATTGAACATCGCTAGCCAGTAAAATGCGAGATACAAGTGTTGCACGAATTTATGCTCAGTGAATTCTTTTCGATGAAACGTGTAAATGAAGTAAACGTGATACGGCAACCAACATACTCCAAACAGAACAGTCACAGTGATTAACATGGGCACAACTCTTTGCTTAGATTTCACAGCTAATCGCTGCGCTTCGGTCATTTCGCCAATTTGTTTACTGCCACACAAAACTTTAGACATTAAAGAGTAAGTAATCGCCATCGAAACCATTGGTACAACATAAGTTACGACGAAGAAAATGATGTTGTATCTGTCAAGGATAAGATTAGTACAGTCTTGCTGCCAGAATTAATTGTTTTTTGTTGCGGCTTACAAGTATTCGGTTTGCGAAAAGCCTGACACTCCATCAGGCCAATGGAGTGAGCACAGTATTCTCTCCTCTCCATCCGAGTACCTAATATCAAACGTTCTCGAGTATAACAATCCTGGCAACGCAAGAAGTGTCGCCGAAAACCAGATTAGGAACACGACGAACGCAGCCATGCGTTTCGTAATACGTGGTCGCAGCGGATACATGACCACAATGTATCTGTTCAATAGCACAATTGTTACACTTTCACAATAAATCGTGTCACACAGTCACTCGTTTAATCGCACAAAGAAACATTTTTTCGTTACAAACTTGCAATCAATTTTCAACAGAAAAGTTACGCGTTAATGAAATTCTTTTGCGATCACTTTCTATTGTTCACGTTTTTAGTAAAAATTTTTTAATAAAATCTTATTGTTTAAAAACATATGAAGCCTTTTTTACTTCCGCTCCAATTTCATTTCAATTATGAATTTCTAAATTACAGATGAAATTGAAGTGATGATTGAAATAGATGTGCAGTCACATCGAAACATGCAAACAATTGAAGTCATTTGCCTTCTTTCCTTTTCTGGTTCTTCAGTGAATACAAAAAGAAAGTAATCAACAAAACGATGCGTGTTACTTGCTGCAAAGCTTTCTGTATACAACTCTCTTTATTATTTACTTTTGTTCTGCTTCTATCTTACACAACAATTGTCTGCAAAAAAGCATGCACGCTTCTTGGTTATCCGCTGATCAATATTCACATAAGTACACTGTATTCTTCTCATTTGTGCATTTTGTTGCGTTGTGTTCGCAAATATCGACTCGGCTCCTAATGAGCTTCATATTTTCACTAGAAATGATTAATAGAAACGAATGCATCGCTTATGTTGTTTTAATGAAATAATCACTGCTTAACAAACTGCTGTCAGATGAACGTGAACAGTTTTAATTAAGAGATTTAAATTAACGATTGCTTAATTTCGCATCGTAGAAAAAATATTTAATCAGCTTTCAATAGCCTTCATTAAATGTCTAATTACGAGTGCAAATAGCGATTTTCGGTGCTTCTTTTAATCAGCAAACTTATTTTTTGTTTGTTTCATCAGTAAAATGTTTGTTTCATTCATTAACTTGCATTGAAAAGTATTCTTGCAAACATTTCGATTACAATCTTTTCAATGTCTCAAATATTGAATTGCTCGTAAAGCGTGTGATTTTAACTCCCATAGAGCAAGAAACGGTTGCACACATTTTCTTCTTTCTTACAACGGATATTAAATGTGAAACAATAACTTGAGGCAATTGTTTTGAATTCATTTCAACTTCTTGCTTGTTCCATGTTTGCGATGAACAAATTCTTTTCTTTCTCAATATATCGGCAACGGTTGAATGTCTATTCGGTAGTGCCAAAGTATACAGCATTTCATTTGTGATTAAAATTCATTGTTTACTCTGAGTATGCTGCTGATGTTTACTCTCGAGAGAACTCGATTCAATCGATAGAAGATGATAAAAATAAGCAGCATACATATTACGCTCATTTAACTTTCATCCAATGGACAAAGTTGATGTTTTTCAAATTCATTTTTTCTACTTTCTTTTTATAATGAAACATGAATTTGGTATTAAATATTCAATGTTTTAATGCATTACAGAAATGAAAGAAATTTTGTACTCTTGTTTGCAATGAAACGTAAAGTTGAACATCTAAATTAAATACAGCTTCAGTTAAGCAGAAACCGTTAGTAGTTTTACATTTTTTAAAAAATTTGAACTTTTTTCTATATCCAGTGGTCTTAATTTCGAGGATCTATTTGAATCGATGTACAGCCGACTCACCGACATAGCAAAACAATAACAAATCAGCGTAAAAGTTGATGTCGACACCCAACACAACCGTATTTGAAAGCTGTCGATAATTGATTTGCAAGAAAGCAGTCGGAGCTGTTGAATTGAAATATTGGTGAGTTAAGAAGTTGCCCATGAGTGCAATGAAAAAATGCAGTAAACGTGACCCATGAAACATGATTTCATTAGGTTAAAAGTGTCCGCACAACGAATGATCTCCTTTCACCTGATTTAGATGCGATTATTTTGCTGGGTAAAGTTTCTACGTAAGTAAGTTAAAACAAACTACAAACAGTTTTATGATGCCAGTTACATCAAAATCACAAATGAGTTTGAGTTATATGATTTCTTGTGAGTACTTCTAAAATTTTTTTATCTGTAAAATTTTAAATTGATTTTAAAGATTTCTTGAGTTTTATGATTCGAATTTCATCAAAAAAGCGTAATTGACTTTTAGTTGCAATCGATTGTGTATTTCAGCGAATGTTTGCGAAACGAAATTGAATTACAAAATCAACATGCGACAATATGTGACGCTGTGTAATTTTTGATCAGTTTTTTTTGTTGTTTTGATTGAAAACTGAATTCAAGTTTGAAAAACAAATTCAAATAATTCTTTTTTACTTTATTCGTTTGTGTTATTCAATTCGACAGTTTGTTTGAATTGCGATTGTTTAATAATTTTGAACAACGAATTTTTGTCTGTTTGGTGTTATTCAATTCAGCCCTTCTTTTAAAATTCGATTTAAATTCATCCATTCAAACATATTTTTGAATAATAATTGAATAACAATAACGGAATCTAGACGCTTGAACAAAACGAAGTAATTCAATTGCAATAGCGAATTGTTGCTTTGTGTCAACTTGTCACTTTGAAAATTAAGTTTGTTGCTTACTTCCACGCTCTCTTCTCTGAATATGCAAAATTCTTGTTCATATTTCTATTAACACTTTTGAAGTGAAAATATTACTTGATAATTAACAAAATAAAATGATTATACGAATATAATGACGTTCACGTTGCGAAACTAAAGGAGTGAAAATTAATGCACATTCAGTTTATTCAAAAAGTAAAAATTTTTAATTCCACTCAAGACTAAAATATGAAGTTTACGATGCAAATGATTCAAATTTCTAATGCTTCTAATAATTTGCTGCTAACTGAAAGCTTTGGGAAATTAGTGTTATTTATGCAACCGAATATGCCAATGAAATATGATTACACTTGCGGGTAATACAAGTATGCAGTTAGCACAAAATAGGAATGAACTATTAGTTCAATGTGTGTTATCGATTGGTAGTAAAAAATGCTCTTACTTTGTGAGAAAAGCATTTATTTCGAATCAATATAAAAGATGATGCAAAGAACGTTTTTAAAAGAAAAATATTTGAAATAATTTTCGAATCAATCATTTAAAAGAATTTTGTCTTCAAACTGAATGCAACTTCTAAACATGTTTCAATTTTTCAAACTGAAATTTGAATGAAATTGAATATTATTCTATTGATTGTCACAAAATTGCGAGAAACAACTTTTGTGCGCTTGAGAAAAATATGGTAAAAACGCGTTTAAAAGTAATATGAGAACACATTCTTCGAACTCTTATAAATGATGTTCAATTTGAAAGCAATGAATTGTAAGCGTATAGGTCAAATATGAATGGTAATATAAATTCTCTCTCGCTGCTGCTTCCGTGTGTAAACATTTAACAAGCAAAAAGTGAACGTTTACCTGTCAATGCTGGTAGCAGTAATTGTAAACACAGACAATCCGTTGGCTAAATTGGAAACAAAGTTACTAATTGTACAGTAAACGAGTCCGAATGGCCAGTGACTTTTAAGCATGAACACAAAGTTAAACAAAGCGTTTAAAGTGGCCATCATCAGATCGGCGACCGATAAATTGAGCAGAAAAATGTTCGTTTTGGTTCTCATCTTTTTGTGTCCTAAAATAATCCAAATGACGAGTAAATTGCCAAGCACTGCTCCCAAAACCATTGTGACAAACAAAGTTGACCAAATTATCTGAACCCACATGTCGGGCACAAACGGTCTATACTCGTCACTCTGGTTCTGGTTCTCACGCGCAGTGGTCACATTTCGAATATGAGTTCCATTGAATAAATTTAAATCGATCACACAACTAATATTATATGACTGTTTAATTAAAACACTATTCAAACAGTCGCTTATGTTGGAATACAGCTCGACAATGTTGCTGGCAGACATTATTTCTTGTTTCACGGCGAACGAAATGCAGCGAAATTTGACAGCGAACAAAGCTTAGAACTTTTCATTGCGAAGAATGCCATCGAATTGAATATCGTGCGTTGTCGTCGTTGCGTTTCATGCGCGTTTTCTAATATCGACGATACGAGCAATTATTCCAAATACTTCTTTGCTCAACACATTCACATGCTGAACTTTCAATAGAAACTATTTTTAAATCTATTCACACTTATTTCATTTCATTTTAAAAAACACTTTCTGAGCAGTTTTGATTGCTTTTTTGAAAGCTTGCAAGCATTGCAATAACTCTTTTCAAAACATTATAATTTCACTTTAATTTGCCTCACATTTATTAAAAGTGAAATCCTTTTTAATATACGTTTTGTACAGAATGCGAATTTTTGTACACAAACCATCTAATTTTCTGTTCGAGTGCACTCTTTGCGATGTTTACTCGACTAGCTGTAATCGAATGTAACGCACATTCTTGTTGCGATTACTCTCGGGATTCATTCGTGACCATTCTTTGTTTTTCTCTAATTTCATGTTAATTCTTGTCGGAATAAGTGTTTCATCAAATAAGCGAACCAAAACAAACCATAAAAATAATGAAATGATTACATTATCCTAAGTTGAAAGTGGTTTTGCCGAAAATTTTTTACACGGAATGAATTTTGAAACCATTTCAATATCATAAAATGCTTTTAAAAGTACATCGAACAGAATCTCGAATATCTGTATATCGCACAATTTGAACACTCAAGAGCAGTTTTCTGTTTTTTGGTCATTTTGACGAATGCATCACAATGTACATGTATTTGATTCAATGGAACCTCTTTAATTACTTTGCTTTTAGCAAATTTGCTTTATTTCTGATTGAAATAATTAATTTGGTATGTACACATTTCAACAAATGTAACATTTTCATGAGCCAATTGAAATTGATGTGAATTGTCGCAACATTTTGTCCGTAACTGTACTGCGTGTAATATATGTTTTCTCGAAATGTACTTCGAATCATTTTTCTAACGACATAAACAGTAATCAAAATTAATTACCAATCTGTTGTGACGAAAAACGAAAGTGATCAAAGTTTTTGTTTTATTACTCTTCGATCGAATATATCTTCATTTGACGACGAAAACAGACAAACATTGAATTTAATAAGCAGAACGCAATGCACATTATGTTCGTTGTGTAACAATTTTTCCATTTTTTCTTTTACTCTTTTCTCTGAAAACAATAAACGAAATGTATTATTTTAACACAAAACATAGAAAACAAAGAGCAACATTTCGATTCACTGTAATTAAACGGTTTGCAGTTGGAGTCAGATTCAGATTCCGAGTCATTGCCGACAACTAATTAATTAAAACATAATTACAGTTTTTTGACCACTATCAGCTCAAATAATGTTCTCAAATGTCACAAACTCGCCACATTAAAAATGCGATGTGATAAGTTACACAAAAACTGCACATGTGTGTGTCTGTAAGTGCGATCTATAACTATCATATTACATTGCATTCCTTAACTTGAATTAGTGACATTTGAGAACTATTATTTTAAACAATGCTTGTCATTAAGACGACAAAAGTTGCGCAACTATTTTAATAATGTTCTGAAAAGCGGATAAAAAGTTTCGAAATACTAAAACAATCATGCTTATTACAGGTTTGTTTATAATTCTTTTTCACACTAGTAACGATCACTTCAATTTGAATCGATTTTGATATTATTTCTATTTGTCTCATTCAGTTTAATGAATTGGCCAAAAAAGTTTACTTGAACAATACATTATAACATAAACAACGAATATCTCTGACAATTTGGTTCTGTCAAAATTTGACATTATTTTAGAATGTTCTTACTGTGCAGTGTTCGCGCTACATTTTATTTCGCATTTCCTTTCTAGCGAAATCAATTTGTTTGTACACATTGCGAATTTGTTTTCGAGTGAAAAGCAAGTTTTATTTAAGCGGATTATTAATGAAAGAAAAACAATTTTTGAAAACCCCAAATGTATTTATTAGTTGTGATGAACCAGGACCACAACTGAATAAAAATATTATTAGCGTTTCGAGGACCTTTTCTCTGGCACAAATTTCATTAATATTTTGTTTACTTAATGCACTTTCTCAGAGAAAAACCGAATTTAATGATGCTACCGCCGCGGTATCGTTTATTGCTTTGAGTAAATCGCTTTAATTATGAATGACTTGTGTGTAATGTTCATCTTTGTCGATTCTTCACTCAAGAATGAGATAAACTTGCGTAATACAGTAAAATTTCGAAATGAAATAGATACGATAGCAAACAGCAAATAATGTATTTTTTGTAAAAAAATTAATGTTACATTTTTGAGTGCAACTAATGAACCCTTAGGATTCAGCAAAGAAGTTCAAAGAAATGAAATGCATAATTCAGACATTATAAACGATATTACACAGCATTCTCTGATTTCTTGATATTCACTATTATCTTCTTTGAAACATTCTTTACTTTTTGGGGTCTTGTGTACAACCAACGCAAGAACTGTGGCAAAGTGAATGCAAATGTAACTCCGAAATATGTGTTACTTAGACTCTCTACCAAAATTAAATACTGGGTAAAAGATAATTTTTCTCTTGCTGTGTGAATGATGTCCGGATCTGACGGTTTTGATAAGATAATGAACGTAAAATTACTCTTCCATTTCCAAGGCGTTGTTTCAATTGGAATGAAGTATTCTTCTTCGCAGTCCGGTTGAAATTTTGCTTCATTGCATTCGTGAAATACATTTGCAAACATTGTCGCAGTTTCAGGATTATTGTAGTCAACAAAGTATCTTTTGTAGCCGTGACTTGCATTATTGATCGCAAAGTGAACATTTCCGTAGAACGGACAATTCCATTCACGCAGTGAATAATTGTTTTGACATTCTTCCATTACTCCCAGTCTGGAGGTTACTTTACCGTCAGGATTTCTGTACAATTTGCAATTAGTCGTAAACGGTGGAGGCATCAGTGTTGTCTGAAAACGTCTGAATGTGAAAAATGTGATCTGTGACTTGTTATGACTGTTTATTAAAATGGATGGATTTTCGAGTCCGTGTGGATACGTATTCGGCGAATGGATAAATATATTAAAATGATCAATTAGTTTGAACACATTTTCGTTGATTCTAAATTTAACTATTTCGCCCTTGTATTTTCCAGTCTGTAAATCAATTTCCGTGAATATCATTGGAATTCTTGTCGAACATGAAAGACAATAGCAATAGTCTCTTTCTTGAAAGTAAGTTTTCCATTCGCAGCGTTCAGCAAATTCTTCGCCACTTAAATAACCCAATTTACCTCCAGTTCGAATGATGTTCACTTTATGAAATATTTCGTTGTACGAATACATTAAACTGTCCAATTCCTGAAGGTTAAATCTTTCCGTTAATTCTTTAAAAATGATTCCCACAGAATCCTTGGATTTCACAGCATCCGCATAACTCTTTGCTGACGTGATCGGAGGAATTTTGTCTTGCAAAGCCTTTATAAAGTCTGGATACTTTGTGCTCAATGCCGTATAGTTAATGACGTTCGGCAATCGATCACAAAAACTGATGTCTGGCAGTTGAATCGATCGTGGCGTCTTTATTTGCAATTCAGTGACCACTTCTTTTCGTAAGTAATCTCGTGTAATTTCTGATGCTTGCCACACAAATCCGATCGTCGACAGAATAATAACAATAATCGTGAATATTTTAAGAGCTTTAAAGAACTTTTTGTTCAATTGCTCCATTTTTTGCTACATAACGATACAAATTTATTGTTCAATCGTTAACTCACAAAAATAAATACCTTTCTCAAAGGATTTATTGAATTACTTATTCTAACTTTTTGAACATCACTCTTACATTCTTTCAAATTATCCATGATTAACATTCACATTCAGTGAAATGTAAAGTAAAGTTTACACAAAGTCTTTTAAATATCTTATTTAAGCAAATAACTTTTCGGTTCAAAGTTAAAGCAAAGGTTGACTACATTTCGGTTTATGTTTTCTTTTTGCTCGCTGTTCAAATAATTTTATTGTCAAACAAAGCATATAATTCAGCTTGGCTTTCATGTTTTATCGTACAACAGACGTTCTTAGTTTGAATAACTTTTCGAGTGCACTTTCTTTCACAAGTAGCAAAAATGTCAAATGCTATCAGTGAGACACTCGAATTCTTGGAACCTGGATAAACATTGTTGACAATAATTTTTCGATGTAAGCTTATCTTGTGAGTATTGTTTACTTGAATATGTACAACACTTGCTCAAAATAACTATCGAAATGTGAGAAAGTAGCGCCCAGAGTTGCAGCATGATAGACTTTTACGTACATGTTTCATCGCGACTACAATCGTTTCAAAGTGAATACTGAGAAGTTGTAACAGAGACCTGACAAAGCCAACTTTTGGTCACATATCAAAGATATCGTTCTTCAATATCTTCTCACCAATGAAAGCCGAAGGTAACGGAGTTTTTGAAAACTATGCTGAAGATTACAATATGGAGAGCACATATAGTTTGCAGAACACGTATTTAGACACACAATTCCCGATGCAGTACTATATTAGACTGGAGAAAAAATTGGACCTATTGACGATTGCGATGATGACGATTCTGAGAGTGAATCGAGTGATTCGCAAGATTCGATTAATTAATAGATTAGATGCTTCATCACTTTTTTAACGTTTGAGTCAATATCAGACTCAATTTAGTTTAATTATTATTATTTTTATCAAATTATTATTTTAATAAAACAATTCAAATATTGGGAATGAAAATGTTTATTGCTTGCAAATTTCCGAGTACTGCTTCTGTACCAATCTTACTGTTTTCCATATTTCTTCGATTACGCTCTGTGATTCGAATATTTTCTCGAATGCAGTGTTGCAATCATTATCTACAACCAGTTTATCGCACGCATTAAAATGTTGTCGAATGTGTTCCAACTTTTTGATGATGTCTTCGAAAGAAGTTATAATTGCTTTGTGCGACTCATGTTTTGTTTCTATTTTCTTCAAGTGATTCATCCATGAATGTATGCCTCTCAATGCATCTTCGGCTACTTTGTCTCCGGTTTTCAAAGTTTGTCGAATAGTAGTCGTACTTTGTTTGCCATCGAACAGTTGAATCTCAATCAGAGCAATATGCAAATTATGATTTACTTCGTTGATGTGATACAAAATTCCTTTAAACACCATGTCTGCATTGTTCGGCGTCAGATCTGGAATTATTGCTAAACCTCTGGTCTCCACATCCTGTTGCTTAATTTCAATCGATGGTGGCGGTGAAAGCGGTATACTCGACATATATTCTGATAAATCAATTTTACTGGCTTCCACTACAGCAGGTTTCTTCCCGTCGTTTGCAAGCATTGGTGTCTTCACTGGCAACGATTCGGATTTTAAAAGAAACTCTTGCGTACCCTTCTTTTTAACCGGAATTTCCTTTTCGTTTTGTTCTTTTTCAATCTGTTTCTCTGTCTCTGCCTTTTCATTGTTTTTTGTCTCTTTCGTCTCACTTGTATTCTCTGACGTCTTTTCAACTTTTTCCTCTGATTTTTCTGACTCACCGGAGTCGGAATCAATTGTATCCAGTTCAACATCGTCGTCAGTCTTTTCTTCTGACATCTTTGATCAACGAAGAATCAAATAAAGTGAAAGTTTATCGCCATCTTAATTTCGCAAAAGCAATTGTTTAAATGCTTTCGCGCGCAAACAAACAGTTTTCATGCGAATCATGAACGAATAATTGGGCATTTATTTAACATTTAATAGAAAGCAACAAATGGCAGACGAACAGCAAAACAAGGAAAACAAGAAGGTCGACGAAGAAACAAAAGAAACAGAACAAGCAGATGTAACGTCCGAGGACAATAAAAACATTGAGAAAACCATCAAAGAACCTGCGAAGAACAGTGAGAAATCAACTGAAAAAAAGACACTGAAAACCGAAAAACCTGCAAAGAAGAGTGGGAAATCAACTGAAAAGGACACGTTAAAAACCAAAGAGACTGAGAAGAGTGCGAAACCAAATGAAAAAACATTAAAAACCGAAGAAAATAAGGATGAGAAATCAGCTGCAAAGGACACATTAAAAGCCAATGAGTCTGAAAAAGAGTCTGTGAAGGTAAGTGAGAAAAATGAGACTCCAAATGAGTCAACTGAGAAGAAAAGTGACACAAACGAAACTCCAAAAGACGAGATTAAGACAGGTGATGCAACTGAGACTCCGAATGAAGTTGCAGTGCAACAGAAAGGGACAACAAAGTTCCCAGTAGTAAAGACTAAAAGTGGAAGTTGGTCACTCAGCGAGGCGCCAGGAAATGAGACAAGTAAAACGCCATTGACTAATAAAACAGTTGTTAACCTGTCATCATATTCAAAATCGGATGGATCGGATCGCATGAAGAAATACGAATCGGAATGGAAGTTTTTGTCATCAATTCCAAATCCGACAACAAACAACAAACAACTTGTGTTAAAATCAATTTTGTATCACGTTATGGAAGTGAATCGCTGTCTGTACGTCGCTGAAATTGAGATTGGAACGTACGACCACAAACAGCCGAATCTGAAAACAATAATTAGATACGCTTTCAAAGAAGCAAAGAAACTCATGAAACGATTAATCAAAAGTTTTAAAAAGCTGATTGAGTTCACAAAGACAATAGCGACAAAGGAAAATGAAAAAGATATAAGCAAAGTTATAACTGTTTATAAAGAAGTCTACAAAAAGTTTCACGTGCTGAGAAAAGGATTGTCAGAGACAAGAAAAAAGTTGGGCAAATATGACAGCAAGAGTTTGGTGCAAGTAAATGAAAAGGTAATTGAAATACAGAATTCAGTAACTGAAATATGGAAGTTGCTGATAACACTACTCAAGCAAAATTCGCAAATCATTAAATAAACTTTGTATAGATCTTAAAATTTCAGAAATAAAAGAACTACTTTGCTTTCTAAAGTTAAACAATTTAAAGTCAGCTTCCTTTAAACATTAGTGCACATATTGATTGAAATGTTCACGAAATTTTAACGACAATTCACGAGCTCGTAACAATGAAATTAAAGTTACATTCGATAATTTTGCAAAATTAGTAGTAAAATAGTTTGCGAGACATGGCAGATAGAAGACAAAGAGCAAAGCATCCTGTACGCCAAAGACGGCAAAGAATGCGCGCTAGACGTGGTAAAAGAGGTGTTTCTGCTAGACAAGGATTGCGACCTCCTGTAGAAGAGCCTGAACCACTAGTTATTCATACAGCGCCGTACGACCCAATAAGCCGAGTCAAAGAGTATCTCGATGAGTATTATGATATCGATGCTTCAAGCGAGGCTGAATATGCACGAAGACCAGTGAAAGGCAGCAGAATGGGAAATCTTAGAAACAGATTTAGAAGCTTTTTTAGACCTCGGAGAACTTCAGCTGCAGTAGGAATATACTACAATCAGGTTAACGAAATCATATCTGCGAACCGCGATTTATTGGCAAACGTGAATCAAAAACTGTATCCCATGAGACCACAACTCTTAGCTAACCACAAAGAAGTTGGCGGAGAACGAACAACTTCGAAACTATTCCGAGACATGTATACACTATTTGAAAATGTCGAAAATTCAACCATACAGCTGCAGCAAGAGATGCAATACATAAACAACAGAATGCAAACTGAAGCACTGGATCAACAAACTTTAGCTGATTTAACCAGATGGTTAAAAAGAGTTGAGAAAAAGGCAATTAAAGATGAAAAGGCATTGTACACAATGCAATCAAATATTGAAGGATTGGCAGAAGAGCAACCAGGAGCACCTCGGAAAATGCACTATTTACCAAGAATGGAAATCGAAGCCACTGACAGACGACCTGCACTTACATATGATTTAAGCACGGTTAGAAAGAGAGTAAAAAAGTTGAGAGGAGAACGACGAGCACAGGAGTACAGGTACAGATACAGGGACAGGAGGCTGGATGAAGAAGTCGCAGCACTCAACAGAAAATATCATTCTTTGAGGACGCGCTTAATAAGATTGGCGGCAAAAATTGCTCACTTTGGAAAAAACTGCGAAAAGTTTGCAGACGGCTTAAACGAAATTGACCGTGTGATGAGGGCGACTAGTAGCAAATTAATCATCCAAATTTATTCGCATAATGATTTTTTTGCGAAGACTAGAGAGCTTTGAAGCAGATATTGTTGCATTGCTCGAAAAGTGTGTTGAAATTGAGAGATGGATGACTGATGAATGGAGCGACATGGCATTCTTTTCGCGGCAGACTTCAGACAGACTTTCAAATGAAACATCTGATGTAGAAACATCGTTAAGCAGAATGGAAGATGAGCTTATGACTTGCATAAACCAAGCTTATAATGTTTACAGTGAGTTTACTAGCGGCATAGACATGTATGCAACCCCGATAGATGCAACAGAAGAACGAATGTTGAACAGGTTGCAAGCGAAAGAACAAGAAGGTGACGAGTTGCCGCGTATTTTCCTTCCAACACGAGAACAGCGAGCAGCTGCAGCAGGATTGCAAGACCAGCCAAGCAGTGGAGAGAGTTCTCTAGTAGCAGGACCGTCGGGACTACAAGCTTCGGCTCAAAAAGATGAACAAGAAGAAGACAGTTACTCATCTTCCTAAACACTCCATTAATTTGTAGTTAATAAAGTGAACGTTTTCTTATTATGTGCTCAATTACATTTTAGTCGAATTCGAATGCTACCTCTAGCACACGTTGCCGACATTTCTGTGCCGACAGTGAAATTCTGAACAAAACTCACCGACAATTTTATCTTTATCAATCATAAATCAGTAATAATTGATATTTTTTCCTTTTTAAAAAGTTGTGAGAAAACCTTAAAACCATTATTGCCATGAATTTTGTAAAATTTATATGATCCAGGATATTATACAGGATCTAAAATAACTTTGCAAACAACTTGAAATACAGTCAACCCTCTATAAAGTCACACGATTTGGACCGAAAAAAAGTGTGACTGTGGATATTGTGACTTTACAGAGGTACTGAAAAAGGTGTAAAGTTAAAATTGGTTCCAGCAA